>VZUI01050477.1:0-123392 GCA_013401135.1 Cettia cetti
GCCGCCGGCACCCGCGTGGCGCTGGGGCTGCTGCGGGGAGCGCAGCAGCGCGCCGGGATCCCGCTGCAGGTCTGGGGGAGCCGGGGGGGGGACGGGGAGGGGGCAGCGCCGCTTCGGGGCGGCGGGAGCTGTCAGGGCCCGGGCGCTGACGGCCGCTCTCCCCACAGGCGGCGCGGGGCGGCTGCGAGGGCCACGGAGCGGCGGCGGGGCTGCTGCAGCAGCATCATCATCAGCCCTTCTCCATCCATGTGGACGAGCCCGATGGCGAGCGGGAGCCGCGGCGGCAGCGAGGCGTCCCGGCGGGGCAGAAGGAGGAGGAGGCGGCCCTGGGGATGCGTGCGGCCGTGCGCGCCCTGGGGGAGCGGCGGCCCCTGGCCCCCCTGGGCAACGCCATGGAGCTGAGCTTCGGTAGGTGACACCCCGGGCCCGCCGCGCCGTGCAGGCCGCGCCCCACCCGCGCCCCCTCAGCGCCGGCCCCGGGGAGCGCCCGGGAGCTCACCCGCGGAACGATGGCCGGAGCCAGCCGCAGGGCTGGGGCGGGCCACACGGGCTGGTTCGGTTCCTTTGCATACCGCCGGGATGCTACAGATCTGCGGTGCAGCCGAGCCTCTGTGTTCTCCTGCCCGGCTATTTTAGGCCATTTTATACTTTATAACTTTAACTATCAGTGCCTCATGAGAGAGGCCAGATTACAGACAAGAGCAACCCATAAAGCCTCGCCCTTTGCTACCATTACAGTTAGAAGGGGACTTTATCCAGGCAGATCCCAAGACCTAAAAGGTTTTTCTTGCAGGCAGTGGTGCAAGTGTTTTGAGCTCTTTCCAGTGTGTGAAAAATGGGAACTGCCAGATCCATCTTCTGTAGCCCTCCTGAATATCCGGGGGCTGATTTTCCTGTGATGCGCTTCTGCAGGCTACAAAGAGCTCTGGCACCCCTCCCCTGTTTTAAACCACAATCTAAGCTTACAGGAACCGCATCCATGTAACAAGGTAACACAGGGTGCACTGAGTACTACATAGTTGCAAGAGTGTTTTCCATCTCTTTTGCGGGAAGATGGGAAAGCGAAGGGGAAACTTCCCTGTTGCCCAAACGTTGGACATCTCTAGAGACTCCTCAGCTCCCAGTCCAGCTGAGTGAGCCTGCACAAGGTTCCCTGGCTGCGAGGGAGTGATGTGCTGGTGCCTATTTTAACATGGCTGTTATCCTCTGCTTAGGCTCTCCAAGTATTATGGATATTTCAATAACCTCAGAAACAGAAGAGAGAGCACCAAACGTTAATAACGTGCCAGACTATATCAGCGAAATCCATACGTACCTGAGGGAAATGGAGGTGAGCTGTTGTCCCTTTTCTTATTTGCATACAGCCCATGGGGGAAGAGTTTGGGGTGGAGAAATGTATCCGAACATGAGTTTTCAAGACAGTGACTAAATGAGAGCTTGCTGGAAAGGGAGGAATAAGAGCACGGGACTGGTTTATTGTGATAAAGTTGATTGTGCCATGCACAAGCTGGAAAGCAAGATTACAGAAATAGAACTTACCCATCCTAAACTCACCAGTGTTTACTTCTGATTTGTTAAACTGTGATAAATGAAGTTTAAACAGTTGCTTCCCTACCAGCACGTGGTCCAACCTCAACTTTATCTGTCATCTAAACCTACAGGTGAAATGCAAGCCCAGAATAGGTTACATGAAGAAGCAACCTGATATCACAAACAACATGCGGGCTATTCTTGTGGACTGGCTGGTGGAAGTTGGAGAAGAATACAAATTACAGAACGAAACCCTGCACTTAGCTGTAAATTACATTGATAGGTTTCTTTCTTCCATGTCTGTTTTGAGAGGAAAACTTCAGCTTGTGGGTACTGCAGCTATGCTGCTGGCATCGTAAGTGAAATTGCTTTGTTTCAAGTTCCACCTGCTGGTTTCATACAGATGAAAATCTTGTGGCTGTTCTGTTGCCTAGAGCAGGACTGACCTGGGAGGGCTTCACACTAGGATAAAAATCAGGAGTCATCCACCTAAAAGCTTGGCAGTTGTCTTTGAGGTTTGCCCCTAAAGTGAGGATCCGTTATTTCGAGCTGCAGCAGCCAGCATCTAAACAGTGTTTGAGGGACTATGCATAAGGCACGTGAAAAGCAAGTTGTGCTCACCCCAATTACTAATTTAGTGGGTTATTCTGGAGTTTCAGTGACTCCAAGTCCCAAACTCCTTAGTCCTAAATTATCACGCTTTTGTAGCTCTCTAATTTCAAATCCTGCTGAACAAACTGCAGCAAACTTGTTTGGCACCAGTGCCCAGCTCCTTCTCAAGTCAGAATATATATGAGCGTTTCATTTAATGTTGATAGTTTTCTAGTACTCCCATTTTTTACTCATAAACGTTTCTCCTGGCAGAAAGTTTGAAGAGATCTACCCTCCTGAAGTAGCCGAGTTTGTTTACATCACAGATGACACCTACACCAAGAAGCAGGTCCTAAGGATGGAGCACTTAATTCTGAAGGTTTTGTCCTTTGACTTGGCGGCTCCAACAATCAACCAGTTCCTCACCCAGTACTTCCTACACCAGCAGACAGATGCTAAAGTGGAGAGCCTGTCAATGGTAACTAAGAATTAGTAGCTCAGCCCATGTAATTAGAGTTTTACTGCAGATATTTATTGCATATATATATATGTATGTATGTATGTATAGCATACCTTGTGAATAGAGCTCCTCCAGAAGCAGTGCCCCACTGCAAGAAACTAACACTCCTATTGCCACTTTCTGTTTGGGATACTCCATGCTTATCAGAGGCTGGCACTTGGCCTGGCTCAAGCATACACCCTTATTCAGAGCAAGCAGAGATTAATGAGCTTTAAATTGGGGGTTGTTGCACTGCTAGATAGATGTTTCCCTCTCTCTTATCTACAGCTGCCTCACCTACCCCCACACACACTTCGGCAAAAAATGACTTTCAGTTTCCCCTCAACCAGCAGCAAGCTCTAAATCCAGAGGCTAAAGCAGAGCACAGATAACATTTCACCTGAAGTTCCAGTAAATCCTAGCTGTATGGTAGGTACAAGAGGTCCTAAACACAATCTTTTGTCTCACTGTGCAAAGGTCAGACCTGACTACGCTCTTCCCTCTAGTTCTTATATATCCCTAAATATAAAATGTGCTGGGAAAACATGTGTTGGGGAATGCTGTTTGACAGTAGCTAGCAGGAGATGCTTAAAACGAAAGTAAGTGGAAACTAATTAAAGGTGTCCTTTCAACTCATGGCAGGATTAGAGGCTCAAGTTAGGGTTCTAAAGCAACTGTTAACTTTTGGAAGCAGGTGATTGTCTCTTTTGTTTCCCTTGCAGTACCTGGGAGAGCTAAGTCTAATTGATGCTGATCCTTACTTGAAGTACTTGCCATCAGTTATTGCTGCTGCAGCATTTCATCTGGCAGGCTACACACTCACTGGACAAACCTGGGTACGTAGCAGTCCAACGTGAGCCTTCAGGGGCCTCTGTGTGTGTTCAGTCTGTCTGTACAGGGTTCTGAGTGCTGGTCCTGGCCTGGGGGAACTGCAGCCCCTCTGTGAGTGTTCAGTCTGTCTGTACAGGGTTCTGAGTGCTGGTCCTGGCCTGGGGGAACTGCAGCCCCTCTGTGCTCCTATGCTGGGAATTAGGGATTGCTCCCTGTGGCATTGGAAAAAGGGGTTGTGGGGTGAGGTAAATAGGGTTCAACAGGAAGCTGAAAACTCCCCCAGTGATCAACATAAGTGAAGAGCAACATGCAAATGTCCCTCTCCCTTTCTTTTTTCCCCTCAGCCTGAGTCCCTGTGCAAAGTAACTGGCTACACCCTTGAAGACATCAAGCCTTGCCTCATAGACCTACACAACACCTACCTCAAAGCAGCCCAGCACACACAACAGTCCATAAGGGAAAAGTACAAGAGTACCAAGTGAGTATCTGGAGCGAGTTGCCCAAACGTGTAACTGCCTGGAAGGGTGTGGGTGTGGGATGTATCTTTTGAGTCTTCAGGCAGACTCAACTAACCAAATTCACCTCTTCAGTGAGGTGGTGACAAGATTCCCTGGTGGTTTTGCATGGGGGTTTGTCAAGCAGTGCTCGGTGTTCTGTTGCTGCCCGAACTGTCATGTAGAAACTGGAGGGATTTTCTTGACATTCCTACAGTTGGTGATACCTAATGCTCCCAAATATCTGTGTGGAGCACGGCAGTCAACAAGCCCCAGAATGTTTCCTGCCTGGTGGGAAATGTGCTTTGCTGCAGTGATGCTGCCCTTTGGCAAAGAGCACTTGAGCGAGATGACATCCTGCCTCTTTTGTTCCCTCTCTAGGTACCATGGAGTATCGCTCATTGACCCACCAGAAACACTAAACTTATTGTAATAATCAAGAGACTGATCTTTTTAAGGGATGTATATTACCAGGAGAGAATGTACAGTTTTAAACATGGTTCAGGATTTTAGATATGATCGCTCAGAATATGAATGCAGGCTTTGATGACTTCAATTATGAAGTTTAGTTTCATGTGGTTTAAATGTAAATCTTTTGTACATGCAATCTTCTTAAGAGTTAGTTATGTTTTTATGAAAATGTTCTCTTCAGGCACAGAATTAACCATGCAGGCCATATGAAGTCTGACTGCTTATCTAATTATAGGCTACATGTTAAAATTAGCAGTGCATTATTATAGTAGGGCTCTTTCTCCTTCTGGATAAGAAAGGCTTGGTCACCACAGAGTATCAGTAGCATTTCTATACTGTCTAGTTTAAACTGAGACTTAGCATGATGCAAAATGTGCCTTAATGGCTACAAAACTGGAAGAAACTCTATGGCCACGAGGAGGACTCCTTGCTGGAACCAACTCATGAGGCTCTTTAGGACGTGCCCCAGTTGCTGTATAATGTAGTGCCAGATCTCCATCAGGGCAAAGGCTGAATGCTCTGCTGCAGGGACTGCACAGTTAAAACCCCTGCACCAGTTCATACCTCGTGCTTCCACTACACAGAAAATGGTCTTGCTGTTAGTATTTTCTAGTCCAAGTGTAAAACTGGTACTAATATAAACCTGTGGACTTCCTGTTAATGTCTTTGGCTGCCCCAAAAATTCATTGATGCCTACTGAGAAAATTAGTCCTCAGTCTGCTTGCCTTGTGCCTCTGTAGGGGTGGTGGAGGGATTAAACTGCAGTGGGTGAGCTGCTGCTCTATGCCCTCAAGGGCAGGGAATGTCTTCTGGCATGGATGGGCTGCGTGCAGTGCAGCAGGAATTCTGTACACGCCTCACACCTGGGAGGGACTCCTCTGTGGCACACAGCAAAAATGTGCCCTGTTTTTCCTTAGCTCTGGAACTGTTACATGAGCAAACTGGCATTCAATCAGCACTAGATCAAGTGGATGTTTACCTTCAGCCTGGGTAAATGGAGTGATGCTGCCCTGTACCCGCTGTTGTTTGCATGTAAAGCAGCGAGTGCACAGAGCAGGGCTGAACTGAGCCATTTCCAGGTTGGCTAATAAACAGTTTTTGTGTCTGATGTTAGTGGTCTTGCCAATAGCTTAAAATCACTGAGGGGTAGAGTACTGCCATGCTTAACTGGCATGCATTTCTAAAGCCTTTTGGCAAGGGCTGCCCTGTGAAACCTGTGCCTCTTGGACTTGAAGTTGAGTCAGCGCTGTCTCTCTGGTTATCTGGGCACCCAGCAGTATAGGCTCCTCCTCACAGATGTCCAACAGCTGTTATGGTGTGGGCTATTTGAAATTATTCTTTTCAAACCTTCATCTGTCAGGCTGAGCAGCAGGTGTTAATGAGAAAGAACTCTGTGTCTCACCCCAGCAAAGACAGAGCTACTGCTCTGCCCCCACCCTTGTGCTCCTGCCAGAGCCTTCCCTGAACCACCTCAATTACAAAACCAATGGAGTCCTGTGGTGGTCAAAAATCTGTCAAAATATGCAGCAGGAGTGGCCTTTTTGGCCAATCTGAGCTTCTTAGGATGCACTTGGACATTTATGCATGTTCTAATGGTTAATGAAGAACCACATTTCATTGGCCAACAGCCTTTATTTAGATTGATTTCAGTGGTTGCTACTGAAATGCTAAAATGGATTGGGGACAGCCTATGCAGTATATTCTGTCTGGTGCTTGGGGTTGGAAACACTTCAACCTTGCAGGAGAGGGAGTTTACATGGGGAGGAATGTGTTTTTTACTGTTTGTGACCTTGGAAGGGCAACTGGCAACAGCTGACTGGCAGCAAACACCTGAAGATAACAGGCCACAGTGCTCCTGCTGGGAAACTGGGTTCTGCCTTCCCTTTCCTTTCTGTGGTGTATTCCAAGACCACTGAGAAATATGAACATTGGAGGGGTAATTTAAAGGAAGCTTAGGAATTGCTTTCTCCAGAAAAAAAGCAAGTAGCTGTTCTCAGGTGAAGACTTCAGAGGGTTTTAGTATTAATTTAGTACTTAATCAAAGAGCTGTGCTCGAGTTTCAGTGGTGGGAGTTGTTCCTTACTGTTCCCATAGCACAGAGAATTCTTCCCTGCTCCCTGAGCTGTCTCTTCACCATTATGAACATGTCTTCCTCTGCAGCCCAACAAAGAATCTCCAGTCAAGGGCTGGCATCTCTGCCCAGCCTGACCTTCCTCAGGGCAGGATTTACTATTTGCTATTAAGGATTTGCTATTAAGTACTATCTTCCTCCACCTTCACATTTTCTTAAGTTAACATGGGAAAATTCCAGCTTTTGCTTCTAAGCTTTGAACAAAATATCCCAGGTTGTACTGTACTACTGTTAAGCCTTTCCAGGTTAACTTCTAATCCTTTCCAGCTAAAGGCTCTATGGAACACAGGGATTTTATGTGTGAAGAAGAGAGAAACAGCAGTGCAAAAAAGACTGTTCTTTCTTCTGAAGAAGTTTACGGTCTTGTAGTACTACAGAACTAGGAAGGAAGTGCATCTTCACCCATTTTTGGACTCAGGAGAGTGACTTTGGTTGAAGAACTCACACTGCACCGGTTTAGCTCC
Organism: Cettia cetti; assembly: GCA_013401135.1. NCBI lineage: Eukaryota > Metazoa > Chordata > Aves > Passeriformes > Sylviidae > Cettia > Cettia cetti. The sequence continues at coordinate 7,012 of VZUI01050477.1, forward strand.
TGGAGAAAAGAGGTTTTGTGTGTTGGTCCCTTCCTGAAAGAGCACAACTTGATTCAACTTTGCCTGGCTGGGAGCAATTTTTTATATATATGGTTTTGGTTTTTTTATATTAAGTTCTTAACCTAATTTGGGAACAGTAAAATCTGCAACAGTAACTTCTCTCCTGTTCACAGCTCATGTAACACTGAGGTCACCTGTAAAATAGCCCTGCTTCACTCTGTAAATATGTGTGTGTTTCCAGCATCACTTGTTTGCAAACAAAGCGCCCAGATCAGGTATTTTGGAATCTTATCTCTTTGTTTTGCCTGATCCTAAAGTCAGATCATAACTCTTTGCCTATAGTTCAAGAAGCATTCCTGTCTGTTGCATGTAATATTTAATTAAACTTTTTAAGAAACTCCACTGCTGAAGTTCTGTGCTAGTTTGTTAAGTCCATGCATTCCTGGTGATTTTCACACAAAGCAGTTTGAGTACAAGCTAAGGTGTAGAGTAACAGGGGCAAGAAGGTTTTAATCACAGCACACTGATTTTCCCCCGTGCAGAAAGCTGAACTAGGTGAACTTGTGCTGCAGCTGAATGCCAAACATAGGAAGGATTTCAGTTACAGGCACCATTTTTTTTTATTTAGATCTGTGAACAATCCTTTTAACATATATGTAAAAGCAGAACCAGACATTGAGAGGGGAGGAAAAAAATTATCTACAAAAAATAAGGTCAGTAATAATACACCAGAATCCATATTATACAGCATTCCTGCAGGAGGGAAGACAGCTTTAATGAGTTCTCTTCTTTCTTCTCCTTTTGTTAAATGCTTTCTTACTTGGATTTTCTTGTTTGGAGCTGGTCTGTGTTCTGTCAGCAAAGAACAGTTTTATCAGAGAAACATACTGAATATTTTTTCAAAATAACAGGCCGGTTATTGTGGGGCCAAGGTACAAGGTCATCTTTTGAAAGTGCACTAACAAGGGTTTCCATGGACACAGCAGCCAATCTCACTTCCAGGAGGTAAAACTCAACATCAGCCCTAGTGCAGCACATGGAATCCCTGCAGCACCCCAAGAGCCACTGACAGATCCACGTTTATGCTCTCGCTCCCCTGCAAGGACTAAGGCGAGTCAAACAGCCAAAACTGCCTTGGAGAGCTGCAGGCCAGCCAGGGTCTGCCTCCCGGGACAGATTTAAACTCCCTTGCTCTCAGCTCTATCTGTACTCCCTTTGACCAACTGAAACCTTTCCTGGCCTTTCCAAAATCCTGTCCTTCCTGGAGATACTCCTTGCAAACTCTGTTCCCCTCCTAATTCCACTTGCTGGTCACCTTGTTTTCCTTGGTAGTTCCTGTGGTTCCAGAATGACAACTTCTTCCTCCTCACTGTCAGACAGGACAATGGGTTCACCTAAAACACACACAAACCCCACCCAGCCCAAAGCGCTGATCAGTTCTGTGCAAACAACCCCTGTAGATAATAACCACAGCATTTTAAAAGGAACATTCTGAGGGGCTACTGATGCATTTGGAGCCCTCCCTATACTACAGAAATCAAGTTTTGAAAGGGACTGAATTCCAAGTGGAATTAGCAAATGTGCAAAGTGGATACAATGGTTTTTTCTTCCTAAGGGCCTTTCACATTTTTTATTCTAAACTGTTGATAAAGTGATACAGTAAGATCTAATATCAAGAAAAACAAGTACTTACCACTCTTAGCTTCCCTCACTGTACTTGTATCCTCAGTTTCCACCTTCTCACATTCAAAAGCAGCTGTCTCACTTTCACCTTCCTCTTCTGCTGCTTCTTCCTTCTCAGATTCTTCAAGGTCTCCCCAGGAGCTCTCTATTCCTTCCCCAATTTGGGCTGTCCCAGGAGTGTGCAATACTGGATTGGCAAAACTGCAGGAGTTAAGAAAAACCTTGGTGTTTGCTGGTAAAATTATTTGTATTCTGAGAGCAAACTAGGTGATTTATAAGCTGGGGAAAACAGCCCTGAAGGGGAGTTCGGAGTGCCACTTCTCCAGCCACTGTAATAATCGCAGTTCTGACCTCATCTCTGCACTTCAGGCAAAGAATTAAAAACAGACTGAACCAAAAGCAGGATGATGATGATGTTTCCTCCCAAAGTCGTGTGTCTACCTAAGCTGTGAGGCACCTTAGAAGTGTGTTTCAGCCTGGTTTTCCCCTGAGTAAGACCCTGGAAAAGATACACTTCTGAGGGAGGGTCAGCTTTAGCGATGATTTCTCCAGCCTGCTCCTCTACGTCGCTGGTGTCCACAGCAGCACTCTCCATTTTGAAGGCAGTGATCCTTTGGTTGGGGATGGATTCAGCGAAGCCAAACTTCCCACCTTCTTTCCTGGTCATTCAGGGACAAACGTTATTTCAGGATAATCCAAGAATTGTTTCTCTCTTCAAGTTCAAACAGACCAATGCTTGCTATTTAAAACAAATACAAGCAAAGACAATTTGCTGCTGACGCCGCAAGCCGACATTAGTTTTCACGACATTTCTCAAAACCCCTCATTTCCGTCCCTTCCCAAAACACTCACCTGGCTTTTTGGTCATTTTCCAAGGCTTTCTGAATCAGTTCTGATATTTCTGTGACCTTAACAGCTGCGATTTTACTGCATCTCAGAATCTGTTTGTTACACATACAAAAAACAGCTTACATTCAGGAAAGCAAGATGTTTTTAACTGAAACTGTAGAGCATCATAATAATCACAAACATTTAAATGACAGGAATTACAAACACTTAAAACGAGGGACTGCATTCATGGAGACTTATGCAAAAAGTTAACAGCCTCCAGAGTGCAACTGGAAATAATCTGCAGGCTTTTTCAGCCAAATCACTGGGAAAATAAAAAGATGCACAACTGACCCCAAACTACGTGTTTCCTACATCCCTTCTGCAGCACGGTACGCAGTACTGCGCTCTTCCACTACGACAGAAAATACACAATCTCTTCCAACAAAATCTAACATAATTGATTTCTCAGCTTGCAAACGGCACAGGCATTTGCAGACTGCAGCACAGGAAGCAGTTTATACACCACGGAAGGACTGCTCAAAGGCAAGGGTTCACCTGATCCTGCAGCAGCATGACCACCCCACTGGACTGGATGGTACAAATTTCATGGTGTTTATTCATGGCAATTACAAGGAGCCCATCCATCACCCGCTCCTCACGTTCCGTTGGATCCACCAATAAATAGGTCCTAGAATCAAGGTTTGAAATATGAGGCAACAGTAGAAATTCCAGGCATCTTACTACCCTTAAATGCAATTAAACAAAGGAGATGGTTTGCATATTAACACCTGTGGGTACACAAGATTTATACCCCTTATATGGGTACACAAGACCTCAAAATCTTACCCTTGATGGAAGAAGGCAAAACTGACACAAATGGGCATGTGGTGGATACTCAAGGGGACAGGATCACGTTCCTCAGGAGTGTACTTTGAAAGGAATTGGCCCAGAATATACAGTTACTTATGAAACTCATTTGATTTTAAAATTACAAAGACATTTAAGGAAATTTGGAAAAAACCCAACAACTTACCACAGTTACCTCTTCTCCTTGCACAGACACATCTGGCCTGCGGAAATGGCACAGAGCCACAATCCCTGCGATGCTGGCAGCGTCAGTGATGTTGCCATCGTGGTTCAACAGGTGCATGTCCAGCCGAATCTGCCAAACCTGAGAAAAATACAAAAAATACAAAACTCTTCCATTCCACAGAAGGTAATTTTTTTTTTTCAAAACTACTTCATGTTTTTGAACCAGAAAAAGAACCAGCATGTATGCCTTAGGTCTTTGATTAAGAAGATGAGAGAGATCTTGGTATATTTCAAGATGCCCACTGTGCCAGATAGAATTTTGACAAAAAATTAGCACTTCAGCACAATTTAAACATCATTCTGTAGGGTCCCAGCTACTTCAGAAAGCCTGTCTAGACAAGCAAGTTAAAAACACCTCTCCAATCAGATGAGTGGATCTTTACACTAACCTCTCATCAGTACATCTACTATCCAACACAAGACAGAGACCAGCTTAAAACTGGAGTACATGTATCTTTCAGTTTAAAGCCACCAGAAATTAAGTTTTCCTACCTTTTCACCAGCAACAACACAGAGAGATTCGGTGTCAATGCATTTGGAATCTCTGAGGCATCGCTCCAGTAGTCTGTTCAGTGACACCAGTAACTCGGACTGCCTGGAGGAACAACGTGAACCTTAAATTAATATGATTCCAGTGGCTTTGGTGCCGTTCTTGTCCAGTCCTTTAAGACGTTCCTTACCTGCCAGGCTCCAGCCCAGGTGCAGCCATGGGTGAGAGCTCCAGATTAAAGAAGAGCACGCCTTCTGTGGGCCGGTTGGGCTTAGGGGAAACGAGCTCACACGAGACCTGTGCAAGAACCCTGACAAGGCAAATAAAGCACCAGGTCACAGAATGTACCAGGGAAAATCTAGAAACAATACATCCTTGGGAAAAAAGCATGTGGTTAGGGTTTTAGTTTGTAATTCTCACTTCTGACAGCTTCTTGTTCAACGCCTGTCATACATATTCTAACTTTGGTAAACAACTGAACGAACCAAATGTAAAAACTAGAACATACTCCTTTTAGGACTAAAAACTGACTCAAACACATGAGAAACTGTAATGAAATGTTTATGTAAGTGCATGTATTTCACTTTTAAACAGGCAAAAAAAAAAGGGTCGTTTGGTTTGGGGAAGAATGTAAAATGCGAGATCAGTGAACAAAGGGATGAAAATCTGGGAACAATTTTGCATTTTATAAATTATCTGTAACTACAATCATCACAGAAACCCCATCCCTTTCTCGCTACCCTCCTTTCCATCATCTCCCCTTTGCTCCTACCCTTGAAGTACTACGACTTTAAGGCTTGAAAGGTTAAAACCTCTTTACAGAGACCTCTGCGGGCTTGGGAACCTCCGGCTCTATTTGCCCCGGGGCCCGCGGCCGAGGCCCCGCGCCCACCTGGTCCTGCCCAGCTCCACGATGCAGCAGCCGCGGTCGGCGCCGAAGGAGACGCGGATGTTCCGGTAGTCGTAGCATTGCCTCCCGTCCAGCCGCTGCGGGAACACAGGGACACGGACACACACACGGACAGGGTTAGTGCGCCATGCCCGCCACGCGATGAGACCGCGGCGGGGGCGGGGGGGGGCAGATCCCGGGTACAGCCGCGCTCCCCGGGCGGCGGGGAAGGGGATGGGGAAAGGGATGCTGGCGCCGCACCTTCTTCTCCTGGATGGCGCGCAGCAGGAAGCGCCGCTCGCAGTTGGAGAGCGGCGTCGCCTTCATGGCCGCGCCGTGAGGGGCAGCGCGCGCCGATGATGGAGGGGGCGGAGCGCGGGGGGCGCGCGCGTCATCGCCGCGCGCCGAGCCCGCCCCGCCCACACGCGCGTCCCCTCAGGGAGAGCGGGGTCCCCTCAGGGAGAGCGGGGTCCCCTCAGAATCCTCGGGGTGCCGTACCGCTGTCTAAACACCCTCTGTTCGGAAATCCTTTTCCTGCTATCCAAGGTAAATCTGCCCCGACTCAGCTCCACGCTGTTTCCTTCAGTCCTGTCCCCGGTCACCAGCGTGCAGAGATCGGCACCTGCCCCTCCTTTCCCCCGCTCCCGAGGATGCTGAGGTCTCCCCTCAGCCAAGTGCCCTCAGCCGCCCCTCACACGGCTGCCCGACCAGACCCTGCAGCGTTCTCTCCAACAGCTTAATGTCTTTCCCATATCGTGGTGCCCAGAACTGCACACGGCACCCGAGGAGAAGCCGCACCAGAGCGGGGTGTGCGCCGCGGCCCTGAGGTGGCACGTAAGGGACGGGCAGCGCGAGCTGATCCCGGAGTGCCGGTAGTCGGGGAAGCCATCTGGAATTTAAAAAAACCAAATGAACAGACAAAAAAAAAAAAAAACCCACAAAACATGCATGCCAGACATTTCGAGTGGTTAACGCTATTGTGGTGCCCAGCCCTCAAGGCGCACTGCAGCCCTCAGGAAACAGCCCGGCTGGTATGAGGAACACGGCGATCAGTGCTGCAGGCAAAAAATGTAGCCGAGACATCCAGTCTGCCAGAACACCCCTCCGAGCTGTTCTGAAATGTGGCCCGTGAGTAAAAACGCCTTTACAAGTGGCTTTTACGCTTAGTTTGAGCAGAACCAAGAAAATCGGTTGTTTTCCCACCAACACTAAACCCCAGACACTGGTATTTTTCACACAAGTGTTGAAGTATCTCAGTTACACTGTCTTTCAAACCTTGTTAACACACTACAGTTCTGGTACAAACTGAAATGTAAGTCATGTTTCTGAATCTCACAAGTTTGTGCTAGTGAGGACAATTGCTGTCTGATTTTCTCATGCTGGTTTTATATTTTCAGTTTAGGATAAATTAATGTCATCACAAATATTCGGAGTCAGACAATATTGATGAGATTATAGAAAGACACTCCTTTTCCAAGGATAAAAATAAGCAAATAGTCCTTGGAGTTCAACTGGCAGTCTTTACGTGGAAATTCTGTCTGATTTTACTTTTTTGTTGTGTGAATTTGGTGACAGTATTCATTAGTGAAGTCTTGAGGTTAAATTCTCTAACTCTACAGTTTACTAACAGCAAATTTGGAAGGGTTTTTATTGTTTGTGGGAGTCATACAAACTATGTTACTCTTATCAATTACCAAAAGAAGAATTAATTTCAGCATATGTTGAGATTTCTGCTTGAGGCAGAGTGGGAAAAATTCCTGTTCCTGCTCTCTCAGTAAACTGTTAGGTGCCTCGATCCATCAGGCTAGTGGCAAAGCACCCATTTGAAACAGAGAGGGTGGTGGTGAACTTCGTGGGGAGCTGGATGTAATTCCAGGGGAAGCAAGTCACGTATTGGGGCTGGCAATCAGCTGTGTCCCCTTTGGTCCCTGCCATCTTCTTCACACAAAGGCCACTCTGCAGCTTTGTGACGCACTACCGGCACAAGAGAGGCGCAGATACCGCAGCTGAGTCGACGTGGGGAAAAGAGGAAGTTTGATTTTCACCTTCAGCTTATATAGATTTCTAGAAATGAGACCACATTGGAAGACTGAGGTTCAACCTCTTCAATTCCAGTGGTCTGAGAAAATGTCCCTCAATTGTCCCTCCTAAAGAAAGAATGTAAACAAGATAGACAGTTACAGAAACATTGCTTTGTTTGCATGAAAATCCGTGAGAAACTGACTCCAAAATACGTGAACTACAGAAAGCTTAGAAAGAATACCAAGAGAACAGGGTGACACTTTTGTGCTTGTACATGTGCTGGGAAGAGTAAAGAATTTCATGGACAAATTAAAGAGGCATAAAACCACAGCGCTGGAAATCTGGAGGACAGTACATAGAAAATGAAGTCAGTATAAATGGTTAATGAAATAGAAGCTGAGAAATTTCTGTGCTTCTGAGCAGTGAAGGGCAAGGTTACAATGGTAATGAAATAATGGAAATACTCTGGGTTTTCAGAAGGAGTCACCCTGCAGAGTGAACAAATGAGCAGGGAGTTTAGAAAATCAGGAATTTTTAGAAAGAAGATCCTGATGATCTGCTGTGCCCACATGGAAGGTTTCTTCCTTTGAGCTGAATGCTCTGTGGGCTGAAATGCTTGAATTGGATTATCTCACTGAACCCAGCCTGGATGGAAAATCACATTTGAGGACTGGGGAAGAAAACCAAACTGCATCAGAATCTCAGCATCTTGACAGCAAGCTGCCAGCAATTTTTATGGCCTAATCAAAATAAATAAGAAATTGACCTTCTCTTTCCATGGCAGCCGTAACTGCAAAGTGCCTTTGCTGCTTGGCTGCAAGTTCTGCTCGTTTACACATCCATGCATGACATGATGTATGCAGAATTCCAGCTGATAAGGTTATTTGGGAAGAAAGGCTCTGCCTAGATGCAATAATGTAATTCATTATTTGTTTTTATGATGGACAGTTCCACGGGGGGTGGGAGGATGGGCAATCCTTGCAGGCAGTGCTGCTGGCAGAAGTGAGGCATGAACAGTCCCTCGTGCTGAGATGAGGAATGGATATTCTGGCCAGGATCCAGGGAAGCACTCAAACAGCTCTTTATCTGAAGCACAGATGAGCACCTTTGTCCCTTAGGTGTTAGAAGGAATGTGTCACAGCTTCCAAGGCTAACATTTAGGAAAGGAGTTGCTTGGTATACATGCTCAGATAATTTTGTTCAAAAGAAAAAGGGACCCAGAACTACCAGGAAATTATCCAAATACCAGCTTAAGGCAAGTTGGTAATAACATCCTTCATCTACTTGCTGGATGTTTGCTTATCACCTCCCATAGGCTAGATTTCAGAGTAAACCCCAAAATATTCTTGCTGTTTCCACCTGTACTTAGCCTTCACATAATCTCTTGGGGTTTACTGCTCCCATGAAAGAAGTTTTTTGCTCCAGAGGGTCGTGCCAGACATTCTGATCCTGCAGACAGTGCTGCATTGAGCACTTCCCAGCTCTCAGCAGTCCCTTGGGGGAAGTGGGAAGTGTATCCGAGGCTGGATGCCAGGCAAGCAACAAAGTCAGGGGAAAAGAATTGACGCCCCTCTTTTGTTTTGCCTCCACACCCTGCAATTTCCCTGTCTCCAGGCAAACTGTTTCCATGATTTCTATGGATTCAAGTGAAACCACTTGCTGAGTTAAGTGCCATGCTAAGTTGGAATTGTTGCAGCTTGAGTTGAAGGCTTTGAACATACGAATCCAGTGTGAGTTCAGATTTTAGTGTGCTTTAAGGTTTTCAAACCTTTTAAAAAGCAACTTCAAATGCTCTTAAGAAGCAACAAATGTCCATATTAAAGTAGGAACTGTAATTTCATTTCAAGGGGAATAGGCAAAAATAACCCTAAATTGTTGCCAGGGAAAAAAAAAAAATGCACTTTCTTGTACCCTAATCTAAATATTACTTGATAGATAGATAGATTAAATACTGGCTTGATGCAAGAGCTAAGGAGTGTGAAAATGAAGTGAATATCTATTTGTAAACTGGTTTTTTTTCTCTTGGAAAATTTCTATTTGTCAGAAAATGTTTGCTGATACCACATATTGATAGTCCTGCAATACAGAGGAAATCCAGAGTACTGACAAGGTTATGAGTCACATCTGATCCCCAAGAGATGATTGCACATTTAATAAAACTGGGGGATAATCAGATAAACAAGTTAAACCATTAAATCAAAATGGTTTTTTTTTTTCAATTATTTCTCCTGCTTATTCAGCTTCCAAGTATCTGTTACAGACCAGAAATTAACCTTGACTGCCTTGAAATGCTGGAAGTCATAATCTTTCTCAATCAAGTATTTTTGTTGTTCTGCATGGACAACCCTTCTTAAAATCTTGATACTAAAATGCTCTTTTTAATACAGGGGCTGCATCTTTTTGTTGGTTGGGCTGATTTTAAATGAAATGTCACTTTTACAGTTGTATCTTAGAATGCAGGTGTTGTTAAAAGATAGAAGTGTGGTTGAGAAATGCCTCCTGTTGTGTGGAACAGCCCCTCACCAGTGTCTCAGGCACAAGAGCAGACTGTCTCACACAAAGTATTCTCTGTGTCCCACGTGTTAATCTCTCTGTATTTCCCAAAGATCCCAATTCTTCATTCCCTGCCAAGAAATGCTTACAAGAAAACTGTTGTGAGTTGAATTGCTCGTAGTGATTCAAGCAAAATGGGAAAGTGCCAATTATTGTGTCAGGGACCACAGAGCCAGGATGAGCACTGGAGAATGATGGATGCTGGCCTTGCCCTTTTCCACCTGGTAAGGTTTTCTACAGTATGCATGAAGCTGTCCAAACGATGTTTCAAGAAAAGGTAAAAGATCATCTTCCCAAATTGCCCCAAATTGTTACATTGAGCTTTATTGTGAAGTATTATTCAGAGGTCCAACAAGGATAGAAGATTTGGTGTAAAAACATAACTCAATACATATTTGTCTCCTTAGCTCAGGCTTGGGGTGATGCTGTACTTATGTTAAGAATTTGGGAGGCTTGATGAAGCAGAATTGATGAGCTTTTTTTTACTAGATATTTCTTCAGAAAACAGTACACTTTCTCTGGCCCTCATAAAATTTGCAGTATATGCAGGCGTGCTAGTGTTCCCTCTGTGAAATTTCACTTCCCTGGCTTCTAGGCCCATGGATGCTCTGGGAATATGACTCAAGACCAATCATGCAGGCCAATTGGACAGATGGGGCCATGAAAAGCAGAGCTCATGGCGGGTCCATCACAATTGTATCGTTCACCAAAATCTGAGTCAAGCAGCCAAAACTGGGAATAACTTTGCTACTGCCACGCAGTTCCCACTGCCTGAGGAGAGTTTGTGCTTGGGGCCAGGGGCAGGGCTCTCAAACATCTTCATGGAGAGAGACATTTTCTGGTGCCGCTGGAGGTGGGGGCTGTCTGACCTGTGCTGGGTTAGGGCTGCGCCTGCGGGCATTTCAGTCGGGATGGGAGACTCCACTCCCAGGGAGCCCCCCAGGAGCTTCTCCTGCCAGTGACGGGTGGCCTCGGAGCCACATGGCTCACAGGTAACTCCCCCGGAGCTGTCTCTGTTTCATGGGCCATCAAGGAGCCATTCCCTGACTCACAGAATGATATCAGCCCGTTGGGAGATGCTCTGCCCAGGGGGAGGAGCCAAGCATTCCCACATGGATGTAACCCGGGGTTTGGGACAGCACTGGAGGCCTTTTAAGAGCTACCAGACCTTCTCTACAGGATCACTGCTTCAACAAGACCATTTCACCTGGACTGCTACTACCACCCTAACTAACAGGGTGTCAGGTGGTATTCTGACTCTGTCAGTGGTATTTTGTACTATTGAATTTATTTTTACTTCTTTTCCTCTTATTAAGTTGTACTTCTGACTTGGAGTCTCTCACTGGTTTTGCTTTCAAACCAGCACAATGTGCTTTAGGTGATTTCTCTCTGAATTGCATATCCTATTTTTGATTTTAGAAAAATGAACATCTTCAGAACAGATCTTGTCAATAGCAATGGTTTTAAAATGGTACTTTGCATTTCCTGGATTTTTTTTAATAATCAGGGATAAAGTGTACATCTTCAGTCTGCTTAGTTTATCATTTCTGTCTTTATGGGTGAGTTTTTTCAGAAATTAACTTTCTACTTTTTCTAGATCTGTGTTGAGAGAAATGGCACTTTGCAAAAATGGTTAAAAAACAAGTCCCTGCTTGCTGAAGAAAGCAGCTGATAGAGAAAAGCAAATTAATTTTCATTCCAGCCTTTGTGCACAAGGCTTTACATAATCTCTGTGTTAGCAAATGGTCCCTTTGCTTTTTCAGTAAGATTTAATAGCTTTAAAAACTGAATAGCTTTAAAAACTGAGTTCATTGCGGTCAACAGGGCATGTGCATACTGATTGAACACCCGGGAAGTGCTGTGTGCTGTCTTATTAAAATTTGTGCCGCATTAAGGAGCCTGTCAAGAGGTAATTTTCGGTCTTCACACATGCTAATGAAGTTTTCAGAGGAATCTGTTCTTTCGCAAAAGATCACCTGTCTTTGGTGGAACAGGTTTTGCTGGAGCCTGGATTGATTGCTGCAGACAAGTTTAACTGCTCTGCTTGGAGAAAAGATCGCTGCTGTATACTTTCCCTCCCTTGCTTTCTCCTTCTTTGGGGTGATTGATGTATTCAACCCAGTCCTTTCTACGCCATGGGAGTGCCAGGTAACATCACACGTGGCATGAACAGTTGGTTTTCCCGTCCTGAAAACGAGAAAAGCCTCCCCAAGAACTCTCAGGTCTTCACGTTGTGACAATGTCACTGACACTTTGGGATAGCCTAGGGCTGCCTCTGAGCCCTGGGGGATTCTGATGGCCAGGGGGAGCCATGGGGGGAGTGAGGATTGGCAGGAGGTGGAGGAGGAGCAGAACAAAACATAGGTGTGGCAAATAGAGAGGAGATCGGACTCCTTTACCTCCAGGTGAGGGTGGAAACAGAGGTTAAAAGCACTGGACGGGCACCTGTGGGTTTTCTGGAGAGGGGGGAGGGCTGGGAAGTGATGTCCCCGGTCTTGGCTGCTGGCCTGGCAGTAGTGATGCCCTCTGGAGCAACTTGGTGGGTGTCTGTCAAGAGAAGCAGGTGAGGATGGAGGGGCCAGGGCAGAGGAGATCCAGGAACGGCAGGTGACATGTTTATGGATTTCACTATACCTGGGTTATTGTGTAGGAAAGAGCAGAGCGTGGCCCTCCTTAGAGGGTGAAGGGAAATGTGCAAGTGGGGCTTTTTTTGTCTTCTTCAGCCAGATAGTTCTGAGGAAAAGAATAAGCATGGAGGAAGAGATGATTCATTGCTGCTCTACCCCAGTCCTGTATTCACATACCACATTCACCTGACTGAATTCAATCGCCTTATCCGCGGCTCAAAAAAACCGGGAGGGAAACTTGCTGCACCTGGCCTGTGTGTGCACTGCTCATCCTCTCCTGGCCGTTGCTTTTGGCAAAGCCCTGTTCCCCTAATTCCTCAGGCAGGGGGACAGCGGGGTGAAGTGGTTCTGAGCAGGGATACAATGCAAGCCTCTGGTGGGGAGCGCCTGTGGGGGGTTTGTGTGCCTCTAAAACCTGAGCACGGGCAGTGACCCACGTGCCTCAAAACCCTGGTGGCTGAAGCCAAAATTTTGGGTTGTTGGAACTGAATACAAATGGACTGAGAGCTACTCCTGCATGCACTGTTACCTGCCGCTTTAATGCAGGTCAGGAGCCCAAAAGACTGCTAGAAAGTGTGTTATAATGCCAGCTAATAAAGCTTGCAATTTGGCCTTCAGTTCAGGGAAAAAGAGCACTTTCCCCATTATCCTGTTGTGCTGTGGAAGGCAGGTGAGCCTGCTTATGGAATAAGCTTGTTTTGCCCCGTGGGTAGCTGGTTACCGGGAGTGCAGTGAGGACACTTGTTTAATGAACCCACAAAGGGCCCCTCCACCTCGTGATTGCAGCTTGGTGGCCTTCACTTGTGGCCCTAAGCCCCCAAACAAATTTCCTTTCCAACCTCCTGATTCTTACCAGCTCTGTAAGTAACAGCAGGCTCCATGGAAAACACAAAGGTTGACAACATTTTAGGAATAAAAGACCTCGAGCATCAGCAAATGCTTGTGAAAGGGCAAAGCTGTATGATGTGAGATGTGTAACCAGCTCATCTGTTTGCTTGTCTCAGCCTGCGGTGCTGAGAAACCAAATATCACCTGGGAGGTTCTGTAGAAATAGTAATTTAACTTTTAAAGGAAATGCATACTCGTGGAACTGCAATATTAATTTAAACAGACGTTAAATTAAAAAGTCTTTTTTTTTTTTTTTTTTAATCTAGTACTTCCACTTTAGTCTGGTCCTTTGAGCATAGTCAAGGCATGGCTGGATTTCTCATTCACCATTTGAAAGCTGTTTGTTTGATATCATTTGTGAATATGAAATTTAAAAAACCAGTTTGCTTGACCAAAATGTGCCTTGTCTGTAGAGACACTGTTGTAAAATCTTTCCCATTTCAGCTTTCCATTGAGAGGAATTATTTGAACACTAGGAAGCACTGCAGTGCCATTCAGTGCTAGTGCAGAGGAGGGCATGAAATGCATTTAGGAGTTGTGATGGTTTGGGTTGCAGTCTCCGTGAAGGTAACCTTACTAATCAACAGGCTTTACTGCCTTCTCCTTATTTGCTCATCACAACGGTAGGATTAGTATGCAGGTTTTTTTGGCATGAACTATTTCCTCAATGTGTAACACATACCCAAGATTAAATACAAAGTTGTAATAAGGATTGATGACAAAAAATTTTTAAAAATGAAACCAGGAGCTTTTTTTTTTTCACCTTATTGATCCTACTGCATCTGTACTGGATTCATTTTTCCAGCTCAGACCTGAATTTCCCCGTGTTAAAGACAAGCTCTTGGCATGAGATTGTCTATTCCTATGGGAAATTTGTCTTACAGAAACCTGCTCACAGTTTGATACTGCAGAAAGCAGAGCTGGTCTGGGACCTGCCTAGAGCTGCTGGGAATGCTTAGTAAGCAAAAATATTCTGGGATCAACTATTAGGATGTGTAGGTGAACAAAACCTTTCTCATTTCCGAGCAGTGCCTATTAGAATGTGTAGGTGAACAAAACCTTTCTCGTTTCCGAGCAGTGCCTATTAGAATGTGTAGGTGAACAAAACCTTTCTCGTTTCCGAGCAGTGCCACTAGATGGTGCGCTTTCTGTAACTTTCATCCGGCTTTCAAAAATCCCTGGGACTATTGGCAATGCAGGAAGGGATTTCAGCAAGTCAGCGTTTACATTATTCATCTTTTCACTTCCCCTTTGACTATTGCCATACATACTTTGGGAAAATTTGCCGTTGAGCGTGGGATGAGGTGGTGTAACTAAAGTTCCTACAGTCCCTGACACGGGGAGCCTGACAGAAAGCAGGTATCCGTGCTCTGCCGCTGTGTTCAGCAGAATCACTTGAGGTCAGTTGGAATTAAGCTGCTGGACAGCAGTTGTATATATCCCTGCTATAGGGGGATATAGATCTGGGGTGCAGAGGGAGGCTGGTGAAGTTTTAGTTTCCTGGTTTCTCTCTCTGGTTAGAGGTGCAGCAGCTGTTCCCTGTTCCTGGGACATATGGAAGAGGTGTTGCCTCTTCTTCAGCCAGGTGAATGCTCCCAACCCTGAAAGGAAAGTCCTGATAAGCCATAAATATTTCTTTATTTTGGCTGAAGGCAATAAAGTAATTTATATCCACAGCAGTCTTAAGCAAATAAATAATAGAACACCAGGAAGGAAATAGGTTAACCATTAAAAAAATAAAAAGCATCTGCTCCTTCCTGGTAGTTTGGCTGCAAAGCTTAAGTGTGCCGATTTGCCAGGTGCCATGGCACAGACAGGACTGCACCAGCTTTTCCTGCAGCTGATGTTGCAAGGCTTGCCACTGTGCTGCCTACAGGCTTTAAAGCTGCTGGAGGGATCAGGGCAGGAATTTCTCCCCTTTTCCTCCCTCTTACAGATCCAGAGCTAGAAGTTGTGCTGCCAGAGAAGAGCAAGATTTGCTCTGTTTGGAAAAGTTGTGTTACAAAACTTTAATGTTGTCTAACCTCAGTTTCAGCCGTGCCAGGGGACAGTGAGGTCTGGATATTTCTCTCTTCTCCTTCTGGGAAGAGGATTTGACTGGCTCAGTTGTGACATCTCATTCCCTCTTAATTCCACACTATGATTTGGACATTGGCTTTTTTGAGCAACGGCCTCCAGACCTGCAATGGAGTAGCAATTTTATTTTTAGGGTTTTGATTACCTGGGGTATGGTCAGGCAGGTGGAGCTGCAGACAGCTCATGACAAGTCAGTCAAACCTCTGACTGGAAATAGATAGAACAAAATGAAGAGCTCAGGGCCGAGGAGGAGGAGGCAGGGCATGACATTTAACATCAGGCAGTCTGTGGTTCCCCTTGCAGGTGGGATTATCCTGTAGCATCTGAATGCCTAAAAATCACTCCAGTTTTTGCTCTGGTGGGGGATCAGCTTATGTGGTGGGAGTTACATGAACACAGCAAAACCATTTCTAATCTATGGCTTAGGGCTTGTTATTAGTCCCTATTAGTGGATAGGGATTTGCATCAAGGCACTTTTATGAAGAATAAATATGGTTTTAACCATATCACTCCTGGAAAAAGAGGCTTGAGGTTTCACAGGAGCCTAACAGTGGATCTTGAAAAGATCCCTGACTTTGAATTCATCCTCTAATCTGAAAAAATTAAAATTAAATATAATTATAAATAAAATTAAAAATGTTATCAATAGAATCAAGAAAGCCAGGTTTTCCTTTGTGAATGCTGAATAACAACTATATAAAAGTTATTGCTGGGGATGGGAGGGAGAGCACCTTCCAGTAAACAGAACTGCAGTTTGCATCAGGGTGCCACTTGCTCCCGTGTTCCCGGACCTTAACCTGGCTCTGGTTTACCTACAGCTCTGCTGTCATTAACACTACTGGAAGTTGTTGGTGAGCCATATTAATTGATTTGAGCTTGAAAATGTGAATTAAAGTAACAAAAACTCCACCAGAAGAGACGCTGAGGTACTGAGGTTTTTTAGAGGAGCAATACCATGGACATTTCTCTTGAACTTATAGTTTATTCCCAGGCAAACAGCTAATTGAAAAAGAATAAAAATATTCTGTCATACAGCCAACTCTTCAAAACTATGATGGAGGGAGGTGAGAAATTTGAACTACCAGCAGCATCCTATTTTTTAACAGTAGGGCCAGTAATCCATGGAGGAAAAAAACCCCTGTGCCTCGCAATGATCAGGGTGAGAATAGTAGAATGCTGAGAAATGCTATTTAAAATAGTGTTTGAATACTTTCTTGAGGCAAAGGTTGGGCTTTAGACAGTGACAGATCCTTCAGCCTTGATCTTTGTGGGTCCCTTCCAATTCAGAATATTGTTTGTTTGATGGTGTGTGACAGTGAGCAGAGGAGGTTTATGGAATTTTGTCCTGTCCACGATAATGCCCATAGCCTCGTGTTTGCATGGCTTTGTTCATGCATAAACCTTTGAGTGACCTGCTCACCTTTTAAAGTTTAAAAATGAAGAAATGGAGGATTTTATTCTAGTGTCTGTGTGTTGGCAATGAGCAATTAAAACACGCTTGTGTGCCGGCAGTTTAGGGAGGTTTGTCTTAGTTCAGGTATCAAAATGTATTGTAGAAACCAGGAAAGTGGCTTTAGAGGTCGTGAGCTAAGTGCTAAAAATATTTCTTGTGTTTTACAATACTAAACATCCAGTGTTGAGGATTATATGGAAAGTTATAGACAGAAAGAATGATTTCTTTTAATGACTGATAAATCATTAAAGCTCTGTAGGACACAAGTGCTTCCTGATAAAACTGTTGGGTTATCTGGGTTTGATGTGGGCTCCACACAGTTTAAAATCGAATCAGATGGGGTTTTGGTGAAGAGTCACTTGGAAGGTTGAGATCAGCATGTTTTAGAAACTTAATGAAAGGCTGAAGAGAAAAGAAGTTGATGTAGGCTTTGATTTTGTCTCTGGGCTTACTTCCTCATAATCAAAGCAGAATTTTGTGTACCAGGTTCTGCTCTTCCTTACGGGAGCCAAGGCTTGTGCTGTGTCAGGTGAGAACAGCCATCAGGAGGTGGGAGGGTGCTTCTTATCCTGGCACCTTCAGAATAATTCATGGATTCTTTTCTTCATGAGTCAATAGGTAAACCAAGGAGACAGTTCTCAGTGACACTGAGGGCCTTCAGCACAGTAGAGAGAGGAAGAACAAAGCAGTGCAAATCAGTAGCTTGTGACTTGAAACCTGGGCTCAGTTATCAGTTCCCAGCAGTGACCTTGGGGACACCACTGAGCCTCAGCTTGCCTTTATTTCTCCATTTGAAAATGAAGATAATGCTGGTCTTGCATCCCAGGACGCTTGTGTGGCTTCTAATGGGAGGCCCCTTGGTGAGAAAGAGGTCTTGTTACAGGACCTCATTTAGAAGTGTTTTGGGGAACAGTAAATGCAAACCCCACACTTGTTTAGTGACCTTATGCCAGTTCATTTCAGCTAAACTTATTTCTCTTCTCCACAGAGAGGGAAACAACCACTCATGGGTGATTTTTATTTCAGTGCCTCAGATTTTTTTGAATTTCCATTAAGCTAACAGAACTCAATTATTTTTCTCTCTGCTCCACTCTTTTAAGTAGAACTAATGGCCTTAATGGTTAAGAGAAATACCCTTCTGAGCTTGAATTGGTTGTTCAGGGTAGTTATTTAGTGCTATGCCAAAGGTTTAAATGGCTTTTAAGTTCTTCACACAGTGCTTCAAGTTCCTGGATGGAGGACTGTGTTTGCTCTCATAGGTGAGCTGTGCCCTCGTCCACCATCTGTGTGTGGAAGCATAGAGCACCAAGCCCGAGTGATCTGCTCAGGATAAGCTGTAGTGCAGAACAGCTGGAAATGCAGGAATATAGCCTGAGCCCCTATCTCCTTTTCTCTCTCCCTTCCCCAGATGAGGAGCCCTTATCAGTAGTAATTAGGGGTCTAAACTGTGTTCCTCAGGAAGAATTAGCCTGGAAATCAAGCCCTGCCTTAGTGTAGTGCTCTAGAGCTCTCCTAGTAGTTAAGGTCAGCATCAGCGGCCTGAGACAAGGACTAGAACCTGGCTGAAGCGATCTGTCTCTGCTTGAATCGAGACTACGGCATTGATGGCATCCTTGGGATATGTCTTACTCTAAAGACAGTTACAAAGAAACCTGCTCCTCCTCCGAGTAAGTGAAAATAACATTGTCTTCCAGTCAGAGGAAATCAGCTGCCTGCTGCTGGAATTGGGATGAATGCCTGTACCTCCCATTAACCTCTTCACGTTGTACTGGTGTCCCCAGAGAAATCAGGAATCTGACAGAGTGCAGCTCTGTAATGGCTTGTGGATTAGAAGTAATGAATCGCTTGCAGGAAGTTGTCTTTGATGCAATATAAGACAACATTGAGTCTCCAAAGCAGCTCTCAAAGTGCTTCAAGAAACAATAAAATCTTCTACTTTGTTCTCTTATCCTGTCCTTGAGCAGCCCCCTGATGCCAGCATGTGCAGCAGGGAAAGAATTTTATAAACTTTCTGTCAGTGTTAAACTCTGAAAGTTTTTTTTCCCTGCCTGTAAACCAGTAAAACTCTCCTCTCTTACCCCTCATTTTAATGGTATTACTGCTTAGTGTTTGCCTCACACCTTCCACTCACAGGGTGCTGGAGTGCAGCACAAAGCTCTCTCCATTTGTGCTGAGCTGTCCTCGAGTAGGAGCTTAGAGAAACGAGGCACTGAGAAATTTCCATCCTCTCCAAGTCTGGAACAAAACAGATTCTTCTCTGTCAGTGTTAATCAAGCCATGATCTTGAAACTGCTCTATTTTTCCCACCCTCACCTTTGCTTCTGACTGTGGTTCATCAAGGAGTTTGGAGTGGTTCACTTCCAGAGAGACATTGAAGGGTGGAAAAGCATTTAGGGTTGACCTTCAGTTATAGTTCTGTAAGGAAATGGTCTGCTCCATGCAATTTCCCAAGCCTGAAAATCTCCCTTGGTAAGCCTATTGCCCTTCAGTGCCTCTACAATAAGCTTTTAAAATATTTTGCAATGGGATTTTATTTTCAGGAGGAAGTATTTTAGCTAGGACAATAACAGGCCTTGGCCTTTCTGTCTTGTGTGAGAAGTGCTTTAATGTGATTCCTGTGCCCCAACTCCGCTTGATAAATTGAAGGACCTTTCAGCAGCCTCTGGAAACGTGGAGCAAGCGCAGCTTTGAGGAGGGCCTTGCTCTTTTATTCTCTTCTGTGATGCATTTAGAGGTTGTTACATGGGGTCACATAACAGCTCAGAAATAGCATTGGTAGCAAAATGAGTCATGATGCTTTTGGGCAGGAGGTGAGGACCTGCTGGGAGACTGCCTTGATACAGCAAACCATCCATCTTCCTATTTATTTTTTTTTTACAAACTCCTCAGAGCAACTGCAAAGGGCTGTGCTTCTGAAATGAACTGCTTTTGTGCCAAATTTCATCCCCCTAGACTTTTCCATTGTTTCCAGAAAAACACACAGATGTGTCTTAGTGCTGCAACCAGACTCTGAAAACATTTTCAAGCCCATTATTAGAAACCCCATATCAAGTTAATTATCTCACATATCTGATGGTTCCTGCATGCACTCTTTGCCTTCCTGTGCTGCTACAACCCCAGGATTTCACTCTGCATGGACAAGTCTTGTGTCTTGAAGTGGATTGGGAACTGACAGGGCCCTGCTTGCAAAGTCAATGTGTGCCAGAGCTAAATATACTACTAAGGCAATGCCACTCTTTTCCTGATGTTTTACTGTGGTTTTTCATTTCAGGTGTTTGCAGCTCTGTGCAAAGGAAGAGTTAGAAGTGTGCTGTGCCAGCAGCAGCCCTGGGAAGCAGGCTCTTACATCCTGGTATGTGTTTAGAAGTGATTGAAGATGCAAAGAACAGGGAGGGGTTTGGAAGGTGAAAAGACTGCTATGGCCTCATGTGGTTTCTTAACTTGTGTGAAATGTTGTCTTCATTTCTAAAAAAATTATGAAAAGAATTATACTAAATCTGGAAGGCTTATTTGTGACTTGTGGGTGGCACTATTGCCTGTTAGAGCTGCTGTCAGGTGCAGTACCTTCCCACAGTGACCATGAAGGCCCTGCAGCTGGTGCTTGTGAGTCACCATCTCCAACTGTTTTAGCCTAACTTGGTTTCTGCTGAAGGCAACCAGTGCCAAATGCATTTCTCTCCAGGCTAGTGTTCATGTCTTCAGGTTCATCCTGGATTTGCTCCTAGAGCTTCTCCTGCCTTTTCCTTTTGTGTTCAATTGATGTAAACACTGAAATTCTGTGATAATCAGAATTATTTTCAAATATCTGCATCTTGCCAAATGGCCTGGTGAGTCTTTCCCCATACTCTAACGTTTCCCCTGCTCCCCCAGGCCTCTTTGCTTTATGAAGTTATGTAAATATTCCCTTGCCTAAACACACATTGATAACATTTTAGATGGACTGAAGTGGGTTCTACTCCCAACAACTCTGTTGGCAAGAAGATCCTTCTCTTCTCTGTTAACCTTTTCCTACCATTGCAATTCATCTTGGATCATACATTTCAGACCCCTTCCAGAACAGGAAAATATTCTGTGTTCTTGCTCCCAGGATTCTTTTCCTTGTCTTTCACTGATTAGAAATCCAGAGGTAGCCTCCCACTGACTGACTGTTACCTCATGTTTGTTCACAAAGAATAGAATAATGAGCTGGTTGAAGGTAGAAGCGTGGAAAACCATTTCAAATATTTTGATTTTGAGTAAAATAGACTTCTGCCACTGGAAATGAGAAGCAAAGTGTATACAAAGGCCCTTACTGGAGAACAAAAGGCATGTGTTGATTTGATTCCAAATCCACAGCATTCAATACATCTGTTGGATCATTTCCTTGAATCTGAGAGTTGCTATAAAGTAGTAAGGATACCAAATAAGGCATAGGAAATAAAAATCCATTCTCCTAAATTCAAAGGTAAAAAGCCTAGCTGTCCCCTCCTGCCTCTTAATGTGCTATTGTACACGACACACTTGGAACAGATACTTTAGGATAGCTGGAATTGTGTGTCACTGTGCCTGGCTTAACCTATACCCAGCACTTTGGGGAGCCAAGGATTCAAACCTTTGGTTGCAGCACTGGGAGCTTGCTGCAGCAAGGAGAGGGAGGTAGAGCAGGTACAGTCCAGGTGTCCCCATGGTAGCTGCTAAATAATTTGTCAGACAGATACCTTTTTCCAAATTATGCAAGGCTTTGTTTTATTCGTGAAGTTTAATAGATACTTTTGTGTCAAGAAAAGTAGCTTACTGACCTTTGTGCAATATTTACTGTAGTAGAGATTCTATTAACATATTTCAAAGTGAAGATGATTACAGATTTATTAGTTCCTAAGTCTCATTAGTTGTTCGCATAATACTGATACAGCTTTTTTTAAAATTTCCACCTCACAATTTTTCTTTATCACACGTATAATCCACTAATGAGGTTTGACGTCCATGTGGCACTTGAGGAGCCTTTACTGCAGGGTTCATGTGCCTCATTCTGACTGACAGAATTTTGGAGTGTGTTAAACAGAGTGGATTTAGCTCCCACTGCATTTTCTTATGTCTGCACTCTCTAGATGTTGCAGCTTGAAACATGATCCAGTGTGGCCTGTGTCTCATCTGGGTATGATGTGTAAGGAGAAAAAGGCTTAATGATGCAGAAAGGGGTGGATGTCTGAGCAAGGTTGTGCTTAAGTTAAAAATAAGCCATTTTTTAAAACTATAATCTATAATGTTTTCTTTAATATTGTGATTCTACATCTAATCCATATGTACATTTCCACATGCATGCTATGAGCAACTCTCTATTCCCTTCATGCATCTTTGGACATGTGTGGAATGCAACTTCAATGGATCCCATTCAAATCAGAGTTTAGTAAGTTAATCAGGACATTTTAGCAAACCGTTTGTTCCTCGGTCCTGCTGAGGAACCCAGATGGGTGGATCCCATGTTTTGGATGAACCGTAGGTGCACTGCAGGGCAACAAGAAATGCTGGACAAAATATTTAAATTTGCATCATGATCTATATTTCTCTTGCTGTTTGTGAGGTAAATGCAACTTACTTTCAGACAGAGGTGACTGTTACGTGTTAAAACGCTCACACAGCGGGATTATGTTCATGTTTTATTTTGGCAGAGACACTGAATTCCATTCGCATTGCAGTTGCTTTCCCTCCTTTCGTGTGACTCAAGGCTCTGTGGCTGGGAGAGCGAGTCTGTCTGCAGCTTCGATGGAGCAGCTCCTGGAGTAGCCATGCAGACTGCATCCTCCTTGCTCTCCCGAACGGGATCTAGCTTCCCTATTCCTCGGGCAGGGAAATGGTCCTGCTGGAAGACATGAAGTAACAATTGTCATGGCCTGAAACGCTTGCGATTTCTGGTAGCCGAGAGCTACAGCCCTGACGTTCCGTTCGACACTGTGCTTCTTGCGCTAACCTGGCTTACTTGGAGGCCAAGCTAGGTCAGCTAGTGAAATGTCTGTTTTTACAGAATTCAATTCAGATTTGCTCTTTAGTGCTGGGATAGGATCCCCTTCAGATCCGCGGGAACCGATTTTATACGAACTTCATCCGGAGGGCGCTTGAGCACCTGCTGGAGGCTGTCTGTCGGCAAATTTTTCTTTTAAAACGTTCACGATCGCTAAGAAACAAAGCACTAACGCCGCCCTTCAGGGCATCACAGGGATGGAGGAGAAAGCCGGGACGCAGGCGGCCCCGGGAGGCGGCCGAGGCTGGCTGCCCGCCCGGGGTGGGGCTGGCCCGGCCCCCGGGTGAGGCAAGAGAGCGGCGGGGCGGCGGCGGGCCCTCCTCCGTCTCGGCTCGGAGCTCGCTCGGAGCCTCCTCGCTCGGGGCAGGGCGGCGCGGCGGGAGGTGAGGGGCGGGGGCAGCCCGGGCGGGCGGGAGCTGTCGCTTTCTGTCCCTCACTGTCTTCGTCTCTCTGCAGACTCGAACTCGGCCCCACCCGGAGGATCCCAGAGATGGCCAAGGTGAGGAAGGTGGCGGCTACGAGAGGGCACGGCCCGTGCCCGGCCGCTCCCGGGGACATCCTCGTGTTATCCCTCTTCTTACTTTCCCTCTTCAGCGGTTTATTTTCGGGCTCCCTTAAACCAGCCCATCCCCAAGCCCGTGCGGACGTGGACGGGAGGGGGACGGGGATCATGTGAGGGACGCGTCATGCACAACTTTTTTCCTTTTTTTTCCTACCAGTTTCCACTAATTTGGCCAAGTTTTCGGTACCCTGTGTTTATATTGCGCATGGGTGGAGGCTCCTTCCACTGAAAGGAAGGAGAGAAAAAATATCCCCGTGTCAGTGCTCAGTGGGGGCTCGGTATATTCTTTCCCAGTTTTCCCGTCGCTAACGTGAATTTTTCTGCGAGCCTTGGAGCTATCGTGCAGTTCTTCCTTTGGGGATTTTTCCTTTGCAGCCCGTTGGTTGCTGTGGTTTGAGCCTGGATGAAGGCATGGAAAATAGGGCGGACCCCAGCATTTGTTTCTATAGTTGCATCAAATGCATACGCTCTGAAAAGTAAAAGAGGAGTTTAATGGCTTAGTTGTAGGGTTCATAGGGGTTTGCAATGGCTTTATGGGGTTTGTACTGCTGTAGGAAGTGAAAGCAATCAAGATCTATTAGGGCTTTCACAAAGGTCAGAGTAATTGCAGTTAATGAGTGGAGTGATTGGTAGTGCTTTAATACCCTAATGAATATATACTCATATTATGTCTTGATTTAGTTTTAAAAGGAAGAAAGGGAGCTTTTTTAAAAGGAAAAAAAAAAGTTTTTAATAGTATTTTTCTAAATTCTTGAAGTTGTCTTTTGTTTTGGGGTTTTCTTTCGAGTGACAAAGAAGGGATTTTTCCTTCTATAAACATCAGTCCCGGATTGTAGGATGCATGTTAGGAGAACAGGAGCCCTTACCCTTGCCAATGCAGGGCATCTGGCCAGAGGGATATATTGGACAATAAGACTTTTATTACTGTATATGTAGCATTGCTTATAGGATTAAGGGTAAGTTCCTTTGAGTAAAAGCATAGAAATTTACAATATTCTTGTCTGTCCCAGAGAGACAAACTTTAATTCATCTTCTTAACAGGAATATTTCATTCTTCAGTAGTGCAAACCAGTTACTCTTGGCTTCAGGCAGTACATTTCCTACTGCCTAAGGTGACACTTGGGGATGGCTTTTTGTCTGTGGTGGGTGATGGTAGATTGAAGTCATTGGAACAATGAGGGTTGTTATTAGGGAGGCCTTGTTCTCCAGTTCCCACATTCAGAGGGCTGCTTTCCAGTAAGTGATATTCTTTGCCTGTGCAGTTAGGCAGCCACAAAAGACTGGGAGTGTTAAAGCGTTGTAGCCTGTAACTCATTATTTAAAAATAGAAAAAGCAAAGTGGAAGAAGAAACTCTGCTTCTCATGACAACTGTCTGTTCTAGATATTGTATTATGAAATGGAGGTAAGAGGGAAAATGCCCATGAAGTGTTGACTGTCAGTTGTCAGAAACTCCTTGTGTACAACTAAAGCTTCAGAGTTGACAAAGGCTGCATGCACAGCACAGGGTACTGGAGTCCAATTTAGCCTAGGTACATCACTGAAGAATAAAACCCTTGAAGAAGGGAAGTTATATTTGGTGTCTTGGTCACTGAAGTACCTGTTCTTGCCTAGTTCTGTGAAGCCTTTCTTTTTTTCTTTGCTCAAAGGCCTGAGGAATTTTGTGGGTTCACTGTCCAGAACAGGAAGGTTCATTCATTTTGTAGGAAAAGTACAACATGCTGTGCTGTGCTGCATAGGCTGGTGCCTCCCTGCCTGTGTTTGTCTGCTTGCTTTGAGGGAGCACTGCTACCCTGACAAGCTGCCCTTTCTCTCCCAGCTGTGTGTGCAGTGGTCTTTGTTACTGCAGCAGTGCACAGGGCACCATCTCCTGCTGCTCAGTGAACAGGCTGGGAGCTGCTGCCCTGTGCTTGCTGGCTCAGAAATCTGGGAAGAAAGCAGCAGGTGCTGTGGGCTGGTCTGTTTTGCTCTGCTACTCACCGTTTTTTTCCTGAATAAAACGTTGGGAGCATTTAGTGTGTCCGTTTGTAAAGTGCTGGGAAAGGATCCTTGCTGCTGGTGAAGGTGTGGCTGCTCTGTGCTGTATCTGGAGTTCCTGTTCTGCCAATGTGCACGTGTGACTCGGAGCACAGGGATGGCATTGCCAGCTCCACAGTGCTCCAGAGAATGTCTCGGCTTCCAAAGTACAAATGCTTCTTCAGGACTGAGCTCTGAGCAGCCCCCTCTGGCTCTGTTGGGGTTACTCGTGAGGATGGATTTCTCAAATGTCTCTGTGTTGGTTCCTACGTGGCTGCTGCTTGCTCTTCTCTCCCACCCCATCTCTTCCTTTTTTTTTTCCATCCCTGCTCCCTGTCTTTGATATCTCCATGGTGTACTGACTCAGAGTTCACCACAGATGTTGTGTAATTGTTTTTTCTCAAGAGTTTAAATTTAGTGGGGCAGATGTGAGTATAGTCTGCTGACCTGAGCTTATTCCTCATGTGCAAGCAGACGGTCTGGAACACTGTTAAACTTGGAGAGGTGTTTTGCACACATCTTTATAGCTTTTTGTTTGCATCAGCTCTGTGCCTGTATCCATCCACTCACAATGTCATTTGCACTGTACTGTCCTTGAAATGTCAGGAAGTAATTGCCTATTTCTTGTGTCATGTTGGTTTTAGAGCACAGTTTGAACTGGCATCTCTGTGTGGGCTTCCATGGCTGTGAAGGCTTTCAGGTCAGCAGTGAACACTATGTTGTGTTTATCTGCAAGATGGTTCTTGTGTAAGACATCTTACAGCAGTCTATCATTTATTCTAGCACATGACCTTCTGGGCTCTCCTCTGTCTGCTGGAAATAGCATACTTTCTCTTTTTGCTGGTAAATATTCTCCAGTTCCAATCTTACCACTCCACAGTTTTCCTGTGCCATCTTGTAACCAAATGGCTGCTTAAAAAAAGGAAAAAAAAAGGTCTCACAGCACCTTCTCTGCACTAAATACTGGGTTTTCCAGCAGCAGATTTCTGAGACACTGCTTCTGTTGCTGCAGAGAAAGAGAGTGGCTCTTCCTCTGTGGGACTCTGCCTGGGAAGAAGTTGCTGTACGTGGTACAGAGCCATGGTAGTGGGGAAGGAGTCTCAATCAGTTCAAGGATGGTCTGTTGTTTGCTGATATCAATACTCTGCATTTAACAGTGGCTAAACACAGGGGCATGTGGGTGGGAAATATCGTGTCTTGGTGAGGACAATGAAAAGGAACCTTGTTAAGTGGCTATTGTTACTGTTGCCAGGATATGTGGTTGTATTAATTTGTGATGCTGAATTGTCTCTTGGGAGACATTCACTCTGGGGTGCTGGTGAAACATTTCACCTGATGAGGTTTTGTCTTCTCCTTCTGGAAACCTTTGCTAGCATAGAATTCGACAAAAATACTAAAGAATGTGAATTTCCTCATTTGGAGGGGCATAAATTCTAAAGCAATATTACCTCTTGCTTTATAGTATTTAAAATTATTTTTCTTTCTTTCCCCCCCCCGCCTCTGCCTTTTCATGCTCATTTTGTGTTTCTAGGAGTTTCATTGGTCTCATAGGGAAGTGTCCGGAGAAGATGAAAGCCGCTGTTTATTTCTAGTGTGTAATCAAAACATTCACTTGCACTACACATGACTCCTTAACAACAATCACTGTATTGGGGAATGTAGACAGAAAAGAATGTGTGTAGGTTTGGGATGTTACAATCTTGTGATATACTTTGTAGTTTTTGTATTGTGCTTCTCTTTTTTCTGCCTGGTGTAAGGTGTGGTGATTGAGTAACAGGTAACTCCAGATTACAAAAGGATTTATATCAAAGTCTATTTGTCTTTTTCACTGATATGTTTTTGGATGCTATCTTTTGCTTCTATAAGCTATCTTTTCATAGAGGTAAATAAACAATGAAGTTTGTCTGGTTCATAGCTCCTGTTTCAGATTTGCTGCAGCAGCAAGTTTGGGTCAGGCTGTGGTGGTGGTTCACAACAGGTGCTGCCCTCTCTTTATGTGGCCAAAAAATGTGGCATGTTTGGGAAGGAGGAGACAGCTCTTTCCTCCATGGACTGAGAATCTTACTGCTGCAAAGCTTTCTGCTTCTGTCCATGTATTTCACAAATGAGAAATCTGAACTGGAATAACTAAAAGGGCACTTGTGAATAGAGGAGTGTTATAAATGGATTTGTGGTTGTTGAACACTGTGTGCCTGAGTATTCCCTGCTGTGTCAGGCCACACACTGCAGTGCTCTGAAAAGCACTCGGGTTGAGTAGGGTTCTGATGTGGAATTTAGGGTTGGCTTCACCCTTTCCTGGTATTGGGCCAGGTTGGGAGTCACATCTGCCCACGTGTGGCTCCTAAAGGCAGGAGTGGCTCAGGTTCTGATGGAGAGTGGTTGTGACAGGTGGGGAGCCAAAATCCACTGAGTGCTGTGTGCCACAAGGGAATGCCTGGAATGCAAATGGTGCTCAGACATCAAGTCTTTTAGGCTTCAGCTGCACCAGGACATTTTCAGGAACTGTTAAGCTTAGTTCGTGTTCAGGCTTTCTATGCAATGCTTTGGGAAAGAGTGTTTGAAGGATTCCTGTCAGTTAACAAAAATGAGAAGGGATGCAGAGAGAGATTCCCTCTGGCATTTAGTGTTCACACATTCTTTGCCTGTAGCAGCCACACAGGAATGTTGTCACAGGACTTAGGAATTGTGAAGGGGAATTCCACTTACGTATAACAAGATAAGCAAAAGAAAGCAAAAGATCAATATCTACTTCCTCTGGGATTTGTTGACATTTGTAATTTCCAAAGGAGAAATGTGGAACTTCTCTAATATTAATTATTTTGACATGATATGGAACAAAAATGAAATAACCCCACTCTGGCTGGAGTGGTTGTAAGAGAGGAGGAGGAAAAGGCTTTTCAGTCTTTATCTATTTTACCAAATTGAATTCAGTTCATAAAAGTGAGTCCCAAATCCTTGAGGTTTTTTTTTCACTATAGCCTTTGGAATTAGCTAGGAAGATGACAATAAATACATTCAAAGTAGTACGTAAAAGAATTGCTTATAATGGGACAAGCAGAGTGTTCCAGTAGGCTTGTTACACCTGCATTATTCTGGCTGTTGGGAACCATCTCCCAAAAAGAAATTTGTTGTTGCCTTTATACACCGTGACACTTGTGTCCTGATCTGTCAGAGTATGTGAGGAAGGAATCTGGCTCCTGGCTGCTGCAGTGGGAGCCGTGGGGAGTGGCTGCTGGCAGGAGCACACGGGAGCCTGGGGCAGTTTCTGCTTGCTGCTCTCTGCTCCCTGCCCTTCTGGCTGACCTGTCTCTGGAGGGTGCATTGACTGGAGGTTCCTAACTCCAGGGAGGGCCAGATGCCTGTGCTGCCTCTGGATACTCTGGTGCCATTCTCAGTAGGTGTCTTGGCGCTTGCTGTTGTTCGCTTTCTTGAGGGTGGAAGAGTGCCCTGCCTGCTCTGATTGCTGTGGTTTTACGGCAGTGCTTACAGGAAATCTTCGCTCTTCAGCTGTTGGAAACACCTTCCTATTCCCCAAACTCAGCTGTTTCCCCTTTTGGCCACTTCCATAGTTAATAAATTAACTACTGTGCTAAGCTATAGGTTCTTGAACTATTATGTTTAAATAAAGGCAAAACTTTACCACAAGGGTGATGAATGTCCTTTTGTGTCTAATCCAAAGAGAAATTCCCTCAAGAGCCATGTTCCATGGAAACCAAGTGGAATTATTTTTGTTTGGACAAGCTGATCTCTTATCCTTATGTTTGAACAATTATTTTTTTTTTTTTAGCTGTAAACTAATGTAGCTGAATTACTTTTTAAGAAGTTGCTCATGTCAAAAGCACTGCGATGAAAAATTGAAAGCCATTGTAGAGTTCAATGGGTCTCATTTTCAGGGTGGTGGAAAAAATCAGTGTGATACTGCTTGAGAGTTCCAGTAGGGTTTTCCTGAGGATAGGTTCTTATTTCCATGTGTCTTGGTGCCATTTGCCTAGCATACATGATTTGTGCAATTAATTTTTCAAATTACTTTAGCAAATGATAAATTCTTAGTCATTTCCCTGCGTTCAGGTTCCAATGTTGGAGATAA
Source organism: Cettia cetti (assembly GCA_013401135.1). NCBI lineage: Eukaryota > Metazoa > Chordata > Aves > Passeriformes > Sylviidae > Cettia > Cettia cetti. The sequence goes on from VZUI01050477.1 coordinate 36,277, forward strand.
CAGTAGTTTGCAGAATTGGTGTGTAAATACACCCAAATTTAGCTGGTGCACTGCTAAAGAAAACCGTAGCAGTGCCTCTGGAGTGAGCTGTGTTTAAACACCCACAGACTGCTCTTTAGCCAGACAATTGCAGGACAAATAGAGTCAGCTTTTGGATTGTGAATTCAAATTTAGCCCGAGCTTGTGTATGAACTGAAAGGTTCAATATTCTATTTCATGGCTTCTTCCCTCTCCCCTGACCCCTTTTTCCCCCCACAGTACACGAGGGGCACCGTGACAGCCTTCGTCCCTTTTGATGCCAGGGCTGATGCAGAAGCCCTTCGTAAGGCCATGAAGGGAATGGGTAAGGATAATTTTTATTTCTTGTAAATAAAAGGCTCTTCCTCCTTGCAAATGTCGTATCTAATCTACTTTTTTGTCTCAGTAGATAGATGAGAGCAGTGCGTGTGTCTACAAGCCATGGAACCACAGCCCCAGGACCGCACTGGGCTGGGTGTGTCCTGGTTGTGACTGCGCAGCTCTCAAGGATGTTTATTTTTGGATTAGCATGAGGGAGGAAAGGAGTTTACACGTTCTCCATTAAGAAATGGATGCTCCACATGCTGCTCTGAGCACGCTAAGGTTTTACAGTGCAGCAGCTCTGGATTTATGGAGACAGCTGTGGAGAATTACAGCAGCATGGTAGGAAATCTGCACAGAAAATCCGCAGCAGCCCCCTGGGCCTGGATGTGTGCGAGCACACTGCAGTTACTGGGACAAGGAATGTGAGCCCCCAGTGTAAATGCAGACTGAGAAGTGGTCTGTAAACCCACACGGTAGCTTTCTGCCCCAGAACTTCCCTGGGAGAGCAACCCCCAGTTTGCTGCTTTCTCTGAAGCCAGCTGTGGAAGGATGCAGAAGGAAGGGAAAGGAGGAACGTGTGACACACCTCAACCTACAGGCAAACTCAGTAGGGCTGGCAAGATGCTGTGCTGGGAGGACCTACCTTGCAGGCTTTGTCTATAGAGTGGATAATAGCTCCACACAGCTGTCCTCTCGAATGTTTGGCATTGTTGGACTGAGTTTTGCTGGGAGCTGGCAGTTTGTTGGTAAGCCCAAAGGATAGGCCTTTCTGTGGAATACAGACTGTGACTGAATGTTACAGCTGCTGCTCAGAGCAGTCTGGATGAGAGCACTGATGGAGAACAAACAACATGTTAAGTGCTCCAGTCGTGTTTTTGCACCAAACTTGGTGGCTCAGCTTGGGGTACAGTGACATTTGTTGTTTTAAATGCTTCTGCTGTTTGCCAGTAGGCTGTTGTTGTCTAAGCGTCTTTCACTGCCTTTTGAGTTTGTGCCACTGCAGTTTGTTTTTCAGAGTGTGTTTGTAACTCGTTGTTCTTTCTAACTTAAGGCACTGATGAAGAAACTGTGCTGACCATCCTGACCACCAGAAACAATGCTCAGCGTCAAGAAATAGCTTCTGCCTTTAAAACCTTATTTGGCAGGGTAAGAAGAAATAGAAATACCTCTGGAAACCAGCTGGTTCTGGCTTACAGTGATCACTTTAAAATATTCCCTGTAAAACATTCCTTGCAAGAAAATCTACTTTTGCTTTTGTCTCCTCCTCACCTCCACCCTGCCTTATCCTAAAAAAAAGCACAACTCTTTGAGGTGTTCCAAATGCCTGTTTATGCTTTTCTCCTGCCTTATTTGTTTCAGCTGAGGTACCAATTTAAGCAAAAAGAGAGGTGTCCCTTGTGTTTTTTGCTGTGTCTCCAGAGTCTTTCAGCTTGCAGATTGTGTGCATCCTTTTAAAATGCTTAGTCCTTGTTCATCACAGCCCTGTCTGTTCTGCACTAGGATCTTGTGGATGACCTGAAATCAGAACTTACTGGCAAGTTTGAAACTTTGATGGTGTCTCTGATGAGACCAGCACATATCTTTGATGCTCATGCACTGAAGCATGCCATCAAGGTAAGAGGAATGAATGTGTTACATGAAATGATTGGTGGTTTTGGTTGATTAAAAAAAAATTAGCAAAGTTGTGCTAGCACCTGCCAATGTCATGGTTTTGCCTTTTTTTTTTTTGTCCTAGTAACTCAGAGGCAGTTTAGAAACCTACACATCATGAGAATTGTTCCTTCTGGTTTAAATACCATGAGTAGATGTGCAAGATGCTTTCACATTATTTTTGATGTGCAAGTGCAGTGCTAAAGTCCAGTGTGCTCTGGATTTTTCTGCTGTGAGCAGCCCAGGTTTTATAGCTATACAGCTGTTTGAAAATTAGTTCAGAGCACTTAATGGAAGTGTGGTGCTCTTTATTTCTTCTTGACTGTTAGTTAAGCTACAGAGTGTTTTGCCCTAATGGATTGCAGTGCAAGTCCAAAATTGATGAGCTTGAGTAAACTGGTGTCCCCCAAAATTATGAGAAGGTGTTGTCTGTAGTATTGAATGTGCTCTAAAAACTGCCTCAAGTAACACAGAGGGAATAATTGATGGTCCTGTCAGTGTTACCCTTCTATATTTTCTCTTTAGCAAATGCATTTAGTGCCTTTCTGGGCACGCCAGGTAAACCATTCATTTACAATGTGGATGTGTAGGAATTTCAGGGTCTCTTCCGTGTGCTCTTTTTATCTGCCTCTGTCACACCTGTGGAATTTCAGGAATTGGATGTCCCTGGACTATTTACAGTATTGATCAAAATAGTGGACACTGAACTTCACTCTAGTGTGAGATAGTGCTTTATGGAATGACACTTCCATGTAAACACCCAGGATCCTGGGTGAGCTGCTGGTTAATATATAGGCATCAGTCAACTGTGCAAGCAAGTGCTTCTGCACCTTTGACCCAGCAAATAGTCCCTCAGACAGAAACTTGGTTCCTGAAGGTTTTCTGTGGTGCCATTATGTGCATTGGGGGAAGGGGACATGGTACCTGACAGAGAAACTGATAAAGGCCTTGTTGATTAATAAACAAAATTGTATTCCCAAGTTCCTCTTATTGATTTAGGAGTCAAATACTGACAGGGAAATGACATGACAAATGGGTGTAGGAGGGAAAGTAGAGATAGTGAAACAAGAGTGGTTTTGTTTTTGTCACTTACAAAAAAAAGGCTATTAAACCTTAGAGACTGTAGAACTTCAGAGAATGTGTCTGCACAGGAAAGGGTGTCAGTCCTGGCTGCAGTTCAGCCAAGGGGGGTAACAGTAAAGCAGAAGTGATGGCAGGGACTCGACTGCAGGGTAACTCAGCTAAGAGCACTAACTGTGCTGAAAGCTGTCCACCAATTTTCACTGCTGCTACTTGCATTGGAGCAAGTTTAACTGTGCCTGCCTCCCTTGCTGAGTAGGCATGTTTGTGAAACAATCTCCATCTTGGAAATGATTGCCAGGTTTCTATTCTGCATAGCTTTGTGTGCAGTTGCATATCTTTGTATGTGTTGAGTATTCAATGCTTTCCTTACAGGAAAGGTTGTAAATAACGTGCTGAAGCAAAAAATGCTCAGTATTGCATTTCAGTGTTGCTTTTGTGAAATGACTTCATTGTGTGTGTGAAGAGCAGTAGATTATTCTTGCAAACAAAGTAGGCTTAGACTTGTGGAAACAAGATATTGGCCTGGCAGTGGGCAATTTATCCTTGCAAAAGTGAAAGAGTGGCTGTTGTTTCTGCTCTTGTTAAGAACTGCTGGAGCTACCTGGGTTAGCAATTCTGTTGTGAAGTGCATTTGCAGTGGAAGAAGGGAATTGTTTGACAGCAGATTTGTTCACAGCAGGGTGCAGATCTGTGCTGGGTGCCTCTGTGCCCTGGCTGGTGACAGGCACCATATGGATTAGAACTAAGATGCAAACTTACTCCGTTCACTTCTCTTGGTGGCCTTGATTGTAATAGCAAAGAACTGAGGCACACCTGGCTGTGCTTGGGCATGGAAGGGCCCATCTGAATCCTGCAGCACTAGGATTTTATAAATAGTTTGGTTGGTTTTGGAAACAATTAAGACAGAACTGGGAGAAATTATCTTAAAAACCCCCACAGTATACCAGAAAGAAAAAAATATTTTTTTATTTGGTCCAGATGTATAAGTTTATGCTTGGTTTTGATTGTCAAAGAGATTTCTTGTTTTACTTTTGTATTCCATCAACTGATTCATACTTGCACCCCTGCAGGGAGCAGGAACCAATGAGAAAGTGTTGACTGAAATTCTTGCCTCCAGAACACCTGCAGAAGTGGAGAATATTAAACAGGTTTATCAGCAAGGTAATTTTCTGTATAAAATAAGTATCTCTGTTCAGTTCCCTTAATATGATTTTAGCTCATCTTTCAGATAGGGCCTATCTCTGAACTGATGGATGTGTCCAATAAGAGGGGATTTTTTCTGCTGTGTTTCAAGACTTTGTGTTTCAAGGAACTAGAATTTGAATTGTAAACTAAAATAGGTTTTATTTCAGGCTTATGACTGCAGGTTGTGGTGCTTTCTGCTTTATAGTTAGAATTCTTTCAAAAGCATTTCTTTCCTCCACCCATTATTTTCATCCCTTTGACTGAAAGGTATTTTCAGTAATTGGAAACAAGAAAACTGATATCACATAAAAAACCAGAAGTGATTGGTTTTTTTTGCCTTTTGCTCTATGTTGTGTTCAAATGCATTTATGCTAAAGCAGGTGCAGCTTTTGGCCCTCCACAGGAGTAGATGCTTTTACCCTGTGGTTGTGGGGTTGTTTTTCAGGGCAATGCTTCATTCAACAGATTTCTTTTAGCTCTATGCAGATTCGTGCTGCACAAGAAATTCTCACATTTTAACAAAATTTGAGCCCAAACACAGTGTCTCCAGGGGCAAAAAGTAGCAGACTTTCCTGGGCTCACAGTTTTTGTACAGTGAGACAGCCAGATTTTAGCATGACTTCATGTCTGTATCCCCTTTAGTTCCTTAAGGAGCTGAACCCATGCAGGTCACCTTGTACTTCAAAATATTGTGAGTATTCTGTTCCTGACGTGAGGTGTGAGGTGCTGTATTTTCCTCTGGTAGAGTAGTGTTATGTTGGAAGTGAAAGCAGAATATGTCCTGAGTGTTAAAGATGTTTCTGATAGATGATTCCACAAATTGTGAGTCAAGTGAATTTTTGCCTTTCCTTACTTTCCCCTCAAAATAGTGAGGGAGGCTGTGGGGTGGTGAGTGGATGTTGCTCTTTTGCAGAGTATGAAGCCAACCTGGAGGATAAGATCACAGGAGAAACATCAGGCCATTTCCAGAGGCTGCTGGTGGTGCTGCTGCAGGTCGGTGTCCTGTTGTGTGATGATTTTCACTTCCAGATGCACTTATCACACTTAGCACTTTCTGCTTTCTAAGCTGGGGTCTGCATGGGCCTCGTGCTAGGCAGGATTTGCTCTGAAGCTGAGTCACTTCCTCTGATGTGCAGGGTCAGCCTTGGGCTCTCTTCTGAGTCATTTCCATGTCACTGAATCAAGAAACTTCTGTGATGCCTGTGGGTGTAGCAGGTGCTGCTACATGGGGGTTTGAGGGTGAAATGGGAAGAGGACACTTCTTTCATAGACACGTGCAAGGAAAAGGGAAAAACAAGGTGGTTTTGGAGAAGATGCATTGGGGGGTGACTTCTCACAGTAACTTACAGGCTCAATATCACTTTTTGACTTATCTTCTAATTTTTCAGTTTAACAACTTCTGAATTTCTGTTTAGGCGAACAGAGATCCTGATGCTGGAGTTGATGACGCTCTTGTTGAGCAGGATGCTCAGGTGGGTGACTGAATTATTTCTACAAGTTACCTCACAAAGTTGGTGAACAGCTAGAATTCAAATGTGAAAGAGTGATAGTTAAGCTTCTGTGTGGTTTTTTATATGTTTTCAAGTGCTTTTGTATTTTCTGGACAAAAGAAGTGTCAAAACCTGAAATACTGGGATCAATATTTTTGGCACTCCCACATTTCAGTTTTGCTTATTTTACTTGATGAGAGGCCCGAATGAACCAGTGAGTAGATCATTGGAAGAAAGGCTGATGCTTGGTGATGCTGAGGGGCCCACTGCTAAGAAAACTCAGATGTTAACAGCTCATTCCTTAATTCCTGACTTGAACTTGTCTCTGAGTTTAATCCCTTGTCCATGACTGCTCCCTAACCTAGTGCTCTGGATGGAAAGGAATGCCAGCAGTCAATTGGTGTCCTTGCCAGTCTCTTGCTGGGCGCCGTTTGCTTTGTTGGAGTGACGGTCAATATTTCAGCAATTTGATTACAACTTATTTAATACATGTTTCTTCCCAGTTACTTCAGACAACTGTGCATGAGACAGTTTTCTCTCATAAATTGTCTGTTGGGATGAAAGAAATACAGGGGTTGTTCAAGGTTACGTAGAGTAAACACAGAATATCAGATCAATAAAGCACTCTCTCTTGCATCCAGCAAGATGGAGAGACAGGCTGGCAAAATGTATTTTACTGGCACAGGCCTATCCTTTGTCACTTAAATTCAGAAAGCATTCTTGTTCTGCTCTTAGTTTCCTGTTACAATTACAGCTAGAAGATTAGAGGGGCAAACGTTTGAATTGTGAACTAGGCAGTTCCGTGACATTTTCAGTCCTGCTTTTGCCTGGGTCTGTGTGATTGAGGAAACCCAGGGGGCAGTGGCCCTGGTAGGTAGAGAGGTTCCTTTTGGCCCCTTTAGCTGGGTTTAAATGAGCAGCTAAATTCAGGAGGCACCAAACCCACTGTTGTAAAGGTCTTGGTTTTCCAAGTAGTCTCTGTGGTTTGCTGCATACATTTAGCTTGGGCTGGGAGCCTGAGTCCATGGACTTTCCATTCACTGCCCAACACAGCTGGAACAGGTTCAGTCATTTTCTAATTGCTGTTGCCAGGTACAGATGGTCAGAACTGAGGTACTGACTGTGCAAATGTAGGAGTATTTTTAGCTTCCCAATGTTTTTCTCGAGTCATATATTCTGGAAAGGACTTGGTACAAGGCAAACTTTTTGCTCAGTGGTGATTTTAAATTTTTTTGTGTCTATGATTACTAAATATTAATTCAAAGCAATTGTGAAACTTTTCTGAGAATGTCTGAAGGAGAAAGTCTGACTTTTGAAAAGATTTTGTGATTATCACTTCTTTAAAGTTACATAGTTGAGCTACTTTTTGTGTATTGCCCAGGGGCAAGGCAGGTAAAAACTTAAAGCTGACATAAAGTTCTGTTTACAACTTCTAATTGTAAATCAATCTTTTGCTGGCATTTCTAAATGCTATACTGGGACTTCTCATTTGCTACTGGACAGAGAGTGCCTGTATTTGGAGGGCTTAGCATATGTTATTTTAATAAATAGCCTTGCAGTGATTGCCTTTTTCCTCTCCACCTTTTTTTATTCTGTACCATTAATATTAAAAAGAGCATATATACTACAGTATGTACAACCTTTCTCCTTGGAGTGTTTAGGAATTTGGAAAAAGACAAAATTTTCCAGCTGTCAGGAAAAGTAATTTGTTTCATTTTCCAAATTTCTTTTTCTTTCTGATTTTTTCCTGACTCTTGCTCGTTCCAGGTTTTTGAAGTGCTTTACTTTCCTGGTGCTGAAAATGCACCCAAGTCTGTCTCCATCGAAGACAAGACTTGCCTGAAAAGCCATGAATGTGCTAAAACTGCAATTAAAATCTGCCTTCAAACAACTAAGAATTCATCAGCCCACAAATCCCGTTTCTGAGGGCTAGATCTATCTTCCCCTCCTTCCTGGAAAACTTTCTCCTGAGCCAAGCTGGTGGGGTTCTGCTGTTAAAGAGCCATCCTGTAACAGAATTTTGCTACTCTGTTTGAAAAAGGGAAGGGGGGAGAAAGGGCAGAAAAGACAGTATTGTGAATAGATTTTATCTGCTGTATTGTCACAGTTTCAGGGAACTTCAGGCTTATGAAGAGGACTCTACACAGTTTCAGGGCCTGAAGCTGCATTACTCATGGAAATGCCTTCACAGTCCATTTCAGATTTTTTTACATTTATTTCTAAGAAGAGTTCAGTACTTGGCAATTTTAATTCATTTTTTTCCCCTCCAGCTATAGCTTGTTAGTAAATTTAATTCTCCTTAGAGTGAGACAAATAGAGCTTTTCAGCAGGATGCATGGGCACGAAACAAATGCTGATGTTTTGATCTCTTGAATTTGTAACAGGTTTTGTTCAGAGCTGGGGAGCTGAAATGGGGAACAGATGAAGAAAAGTTCATCACTATCTTGGGAACCCGCAGTGTTTCCCATTTGAGGAGGGGTATGTAGTGTGGCTAATGAGGGCCTGAAAGTTTCTGCTTGAAATCCAGCCTGGAGAAGCTCAGCCCATGTCGAGGTGCCTGCTTTATGAGCTGATATTAGAGACAAAATACCTTTTTCCCCTGCTCCTTGCCCGTGCCCGAGTCTGTTTTACCAGTCTGCCTAGGCCGCTGGGAATAACGCATGGGCTGTCCCCTCCCGGTGCAGGGAGGGTTGGACAGGGGCATCTGATGGGAAGCTGGTGCTCAGAACAGGACAGTGAGGGGCAGTAGCACCTGAGCTGTGGATAATGACACACAGGTGGCATTGTCCTGAGCAGAGGGGCACTGGCAGGAATGTTTTCTGTTCACTGATGGAGCACTTTGTTTTGCAGTGTTTGACAAGTACATGACCATTTCTGGCTTCCAGATTGAAGAGACCATTGACCGGGAAACCTCTGGTGATTTGGAGAAGCTGCTTCTGGCAGTGGGTAATTGAGTCATAACACATCTAGCACTAGGCTGCCTTTGCTTCCTCCAGGCCTCCTAAAATGGCAGTTGTCACAGAGACTGGCATGAAAGCAGGGTTCCATTGGGAAGGTAATCGATCACCAGGATCTATTTTTTTTATCTAGAGAAGAGGTGGTTAACTGCATTCTGTTGGTCGTGTGCACCTCTGCCAGAGGTGAGACAGAACTCTGCCTTCACTGGTATTCCTGGCAGCTTGTCTAGGGACAGTGTTGTAGAGTTTGACTGGTGAAGTCTCTACTATTAGAAATAAATCCCTTTGTTCTAAATCCGAGAAACCAAAGACTTGTAACAGAGGAAGAAACTAGGTGACACCACAGGAGAGAATTACCCAGTATGACACACCTTGTCTTGGCAAAGATTGCCCTGTATTTAAGAGCAGTCAATAATTCAATCATTTGGCTTTCTGCAGTGAAATGCATCCGAAGTGTGCCTGCCTATTTTGCTGAGACCCTGTATTATTCCATGAAGGTATGTAAATGTTTTCCCTAGGTCACTTTCCATCTCCTCCAGCTAGGATTCCTCTCCCTTTAGTGTCTTCTTAATTTCTTCTGCCACTGTGAATGCTGGCAGGGTTACAGTATCATTAAGTATGGTAAAAGGTTCTGGGAATGCAAGTCTGGGAGAGGATGCAAATAATTCATAGTTTCCTTGGAGTTCATCATGGGTTTGTCAGTACTTAGACCTCTCAGTCTCATTAGCTGTTTTTTGATTTGGTGTTGCTACACTGGAAAACATCTGGAAAGATCCACTGGTCACTTCCAGCTGATTAAACTCCAGTTTCTTTTGGTGGTGGATGCACTGAGAAAGGAAAGGATGGTAAATTGTGCAAATTAGTGCTCTTTGATTTGGATATGAGTATTTCCAGACTCAGGGCGTTAGGGAGCTTTGAAACGTTTTGGTTACTATCCATCCTGTTTTGAGAAGCAAGAGGAACTCAGCAGAGAAAAGAAAAGACTTGAACAGCTGCAAAAGATTAGGCACAGGAATTGCATCAGTGCATCCATGTTTCTGTTGGCTTCACCTTTTCTTGCATGGGAAGAGATAAGCAGGGAAAGCTGTAATTTTTAACTCCCAGTGAGTAATATTGATTAAACCAGAGGCAGGTAGTCTGTTGTTTTCAGGAGGTTATCAGCTTCCCTGAGGAATTTCTCCCTTCCCCTTGCTGGAGAGCTCTGAAGTATGTTTGTCAGAAGATGAGGTGACAGCTTGAGAGTTAGTGATGAGACACAAAATGATAGCTTAATTTTTAAAAGTCCTTTACTGCTTTTATAGATACCAATGTAGAATAAGGTTCAGGTGAAAAATACGGAATAGCAGTGTACCAGTAGGCTGAGCTGTCTGAGGAGAATTGATTATTTTTCTCTTAATTATTAATTTTTATTTTTTAAAGAAAGAAGTTTTCCTGTAGGCTTTAGATTCTTATACACTTCTGTTATGAGGAGCCTGACCAATGTGTGCTGGTGAGAGCCCCAAATTTTTTTTTTTAATATAAATAAAAATTATTAAATGCTTCAGATAAGGCTTTTTGTCAATTATTACTTTGACAGAGGAGTTTGTACTTCTAATTTATCCTTTAGCATGGCAAGGCTCTGCACTGAGCAGTTTGCTTTCCTGATTAGGTGGGGCAGAGCTTGGCTTTTATTCCTCAGAAACCAGCAGACTCATGGCATAACTTTTGAGCAGCTTGAGGGCATTTCTAGGTGTAATCCAAGAATATTGCCCCCAGAAGGATTGAGTGGCCCTGGACATTAGGCTGAAGATGACCGTGGGGGCTCTGCCAAGTCCTTCCCTGAGGTGCATCCGCAGGTCAGCACGTGAAAGTTTCTACGGCTGGGGCTTGTGTGGAATCTGCCTTGCCTGAGCAGAGGGGTCAGGGCCTTGGTCTGTCCAGGAACGGGAAATGTTTCGAGCACTGAAGATGGTGAACAGAGTGGGGCACGTTTGTGTGGTTGGAAAAGGTTTGGCAAGTTTGTGCCCATAATGAACAGCTGGGGAGTTCATGGGATGAGTAGCTCTGCCTGTGTCCTGCTGTGTGATGTTCCTGGGATTGGGGTACCCAGTTTCAGACCTGCCTGCAGCTCTGCAGCCCTGGGGTGCTCTGCAGGGGGGATGTACACACCATTCTAGTTGTGGTGAGCTGCTGTGCTGCAGTGGAAGCTTGGAATTGGGTTCTTTTCAATTGATGTGGGCATTCACAGTTGTGGCCTGAGGTGAAATAGGAAATAAGAGGCCTGAGCATTTGGCTTGATAGAGGTCCAGGGATTAGAGCACCCTGCATGGTCAGCCCTGTGCTCTCCACATTTCAGTGTGAATGTCTCATGGTACTGTCCCAGATATTCTCTGTCTTGGAGCTGAACTGTAATGCAGGAGTGGTTTGAGATGCCACTTGTTGCTTTCAGGTTGTGTTGTGTTTCATGCTTTGTTGCAGCATCTGTCCAGGACAAACTCGTATTTGAATGTTACGTGATCTTGTCTCTTTAGGGGGCTGGCACTGATGATGACACCCTGATCAGAGTCATGGTTTCAAGAAGTGAAGTTGATCTGCTGGATATTAGACGAGAATTCAGAAAGAATTTTGCTAAATCCTTGTATCAAATGATTCAGGTAAAATTCCTGTTCTGGTCTCAGGGAACACAGGAGTCATTGAGATGTCACTGTTGTTTTTCTTGGCAGAGGGTGGGTATGGGTAGAGCTGGGTGACCTGAGCTCTGAGATTGATGAGTTCCTCTGCAGTTTTGACATGGTATTGTTTAAGTGGGGGATACTTCCTATGGAAAAATTTTCCTTCTAGTGTTCACTAGGGCAGATTATGTCATTTTCTGATATTGCAATTGCTCATACACCATTTTTAGCTACTGCATCATTTCCTTGTTCTTGTCTGGGTTCTTGATTCTTGGTCTCTTTGTTCTTGTCTGGCTCTCAGTGCTTCAGAGAGGGCGCTGGCTCCAGAGAAATAACAGAGTTGGGAGTCTGAATTAGCATGAGGTTGAAATTTAGATCCTGGGCTGCGATGTGGAACCCTTTGCAACCCTTTCCAAGTGGAAAGGGTTTCACTGTGGAACCACTCTGAGTCATGATTTCCTTTGAGTGGAGGGAAAGGAGCCAGAAAGGAATCTGGAGCCAGCTGTTGCTGCAAAGTTAAGCTAAAAGGCTTTTTTTTCCCCCCTCTTGTTTTATCTTGAAAGTCCTGCTTTTATGATTTTTCTACTGTCATTCCTGACATTATGCTCCCTTAACTAGACTGGGTGGAGTTGCTTTTTGGCACTGCCTGTCAGGCCCACACGGATTTTGTATCAGAGCTTGCAGTTGATTACAGGGAGCAGAGCTGGTGCCTTTCTAGGCAGTGGCAGGTGCACTTTGCCCATGTGCTGCTTTTGGTGCTGCTTTGGGTTTCTCCTTTGGACTTTCCCCTGGAGACAAATGCATCGAATGTGCAATGGGCAGCTCTGTTTTCTAGCAAAGCTCTCGGAGGTTTTTTGTCTCTGGCAGCCTGTGTAAATAAAGTTGGCATGTGAGAGGCAGAGAATTTCCTTGTGTCGTTCCTGAGCAGAGAGTCATCCGTGTGGATTTCCTGTGGGTGGGATGAGTGTGGAGTGGGCTGGGGCCCTCCTTGGCAGCTGCTCTGGTGACTCACGGCGCTGCTGTGCTGCGTTGACAGAAAGACACGTCTGGGGACTACAGGAAAGCGCTGCTGCTCCTCTGCGGCGGGGACGATGACTGACCGGCAGGGGACCCGCGGCACTCGTCGCGCTCCGGCTTTGCAGCCCTTCATTAGCATGTCTGCCTGAGGTTTTGTATCTTAAAGCTTTGTGGCTGCTTGAATTTATACTAGGGATTGCATTTAGTACAAAGGAGCACGTTGTTATCCCTCTTCTTCCCCACGTCCCAGCTTCCAGGAATTTCAAGTGCCTTCTGTGATCTGCAAGAGTCACCTTCATGGAAGGTGGGTGCTGAGCACAGAACCCAATTCTTTACAGGTGTTTTGCTGAAATAGGAAAATATAATCATGTATTTCACAATAAACTCAAGATTATCCTTTTTTTTTGCTTTTGCTCCTTACATTTCCACTGAATGTTAAGCTAGTTCTAACATGGCAAGGAAATCCTTTGTATGTAATATTTGAATGAATTTGCTGAACATATTACAAGTAATCATTGAAAATCTAAAGGACCAATAAATTTTTTCCCCTCCTATCACAGTTGTATGTGGTTTTTAATCAAATTTAATGGGTATTTTTAATCTATTTTCCCTTTAAAACGATTCCACTGCCCCAGGCTGTTTGTATATATTTCCTCCCATTACTGAGATTTGAAACATCTTTGGTGTTTTGCAGCTCTCCATCTTCATGTCTAGCCTAAGAGATGGGTGCTGTGGAGATGCTGCTGTTCAGTATAGTTAGAAAACAAGGTGTTGGTGCTTGCTGGGCATTGCATTCTCATTTTGTTCTGCATTGTGTTTCTTTTCTCCTCTAAAGCTGGGGCAGGAAAGGAAGGAGAGTTGCTGTGCAGGGCCAAAGTAGAGCAGATGTGCTTGCACTCTAGGACTGGTCAAGGATGTCTGGGATGGAAGCAGGTGAAGAAGAGATGGCATCTGTTCTTCAGGGACCCTGTGAAAAAAGAGAATGGTTGCAGCATCCCTTCCCTCAGGTGATCAGGGAGCAGAGCACAGGGTGAGAGAAGCACCAGCCTGTTTTGTGGGCTGCCTTGAATTCTCTGCTTTTTTTCAGCATTTATGACTGGGTCCGTAAATCAATTTGACATGTGTGAAGGAGAATAAAGAGGCTTCTCTTTCATGTCTTGGTGAAGTCTGAGCACCATGGCTCTAAACTTGCTTTGTCAGTCAGTCACATACATCAGCTGCAGAAACTGCACACTTAGTCCTCCTGAAATTGATTCTTCACAGATTAAGAGCTTTTAAACTTTCATGTTGAATAAATTTAAAGTTTTAAATTTTTGTCATAATTCTGAATTAGTACTGTCATGATCTCTTGCTACTAAGTGCTGTGTTTTCAGTGTAAAATATGCAGAAGAAAAAATTATATTGTGTTCAGATTTTGTTTTCTTCTCTTTCCTGAAATGAATTGTCAGTTTTGCTTTTTGTGAAGCATTTCCTAATGTGTTAGCAAGGATTGTTAATTTATAGCTACTCATCCTGGAATGACGTGGCCAGCTGCACACATTGCAAGCTTGGCATGACCACTGGCCTGGAAATACTTTGGGATAACAGGAGGTTTTGGGGATTTTTGATGGTTTTAGTTTTTATCTTTTTTTTTTTTTTTTATGACTTAATATTTGCTGAGGCAAACTCATGCACAAAAATCTTTAAGGCACTGCTTTCTACTGCTTTAGAGATCAGACAGTATATTCAATTTTTCAACTGTCTTCAGTTTCTTTAGAATTTTTAGGGAAGTGCCATCTGATCTTTGCGATTTGTTTTCAGTTCTTTGGTATTGTTTTGGTTCCCATGTGAAGCTATTCCAGCAGAGTCTGACCTTTGTCACAAACATGATGCTTATGATCTAAATGGAATGATCTCAATTACTTGCAGATTTTTAAGTAGTAACTCTGACCAGGAGTCGTTAGTGGTCAGTATAGAAACAGTCACCTGCAGAAAGTTTTAAGATGCAAATGTAAAACAGCATTTGAATTTCCTCTTTGAAGTAATGAAATAGAGCAAATGAAGTCTGAGAATTTTCTTACTCCAAGAAGTCTAACATGTAAAGAAGGTAATTGAATTGCAATATTTGTAGTATTTATTGTGTAACATCCCTTTAGGAATACATGTTTTGGAATCTTCAGTACGCTGCTTTCCTAAGAGGGCTTTAAATTACAGCTGCCAGTGAATTAATTACTTCCTCTGTGGCAATAGTTAATCATTGGTGTGTTTGGCTTTTTCTCCCCATCTTCTGATTTTGAGTAGTGAAAATTTGTGTTATGTTCACTTTGTCACAATTCAGAAGTGTTGAGAAACCCTGTCAAACACGTGGCAAAGTCAATTTGCAAAGATTTGAGCATGAGCACTAAAATCAGCCCTCTTTACCTATGAAGAATCTATTTTAAAGCAAACTTCAGTAAATATGATATTGTTGGTTTTCCCTGAAGAGCTACTTGTCCCCTTCTGCTTTGTTTCTCTTCCCCCCACAGGAAAGTGTTTTGGGGGTTCCCATTTTACTGCTAAGAGTATGATATTCTTTATTTGCTTTCACCACGATATGTTTATCTTTGCAGGATTGAATACAGTGTATGGGAAAAAGAAAATTAATAGCTTCTTTACTTGATTTCTTTTCCCTCAGTTTTGTTATGATGCATAGCAAGTTATGATTTAGCTTGGTTTAGATTCATGATAAGGGCTATTCATATTGTTTCTTTATCCCACTTCAGCTCCCTGACAGCTGGAATTGCCGTGGGCATCCAGTTACTGAAATAAGTGCTGAAAGCAGTAATTTATGAACAAGGCAATGTTATGCTTGAAAAGCCTAAGCAATAACTCTTCTTTTTGATTTCATATAGAATTCATCTAGAAGTCAGAGAACTGGTGAGTCATTACAGCAAGGAGTGGTGGGTCACAGATTTTGTGGTGTGGGGTATTTCTGGTGTCCTCTGGAAATGCTACTTGATAGCTTACCTGGAGGAAGTGTGTGGAATGTGACTAAACAGCGCTTTGTAGGTAACTCACCTGCCCAGTGGCTGTAGTTCATCCTGACATTGCACTTCTGACTTCAAAATCAAAAGGCGTCACCTCTTTGTCTCAGTAGAGCTTTTAGCATGTGGTTGTTTTGTTCCTGTCCCAACAAAGCATCTGCAGAAACATTGAAACTTCGTGAAGTGGCTGCACATAAACCACACAAGGCTTTTTCTAGCTGAGCCTTCAAGAAGTGTTGCTACAGTCAGTGAACAGAGCTAAGTGGAAAGCCTTGTTTCATCTTTGAGTGCCTGGAGTTACAGCTGCAGTTCCTCTGGCTGTCGGTGGAGCGAGTTGAATTCCTGTTTCCCGAATGGGACAGGAGTGTCATTTTCTCCAGGCCTGTGCCGTTTGCCCTGTGGGCAGGGGATGGTGCTCTTGTTCCAAGTAGTCTCATTCAGGCCGTGGTGGTGCTCGAATTCTCTCATTCTCTCTCGAATCACTTCCTGATTTTTTTTTTTTTTTGTACCTTTTTCAGGTTGCTTTATCTGGTTTTCTTAACCTAAAGCAAGAGTCAGGCAATTCAATTTTTTGTTATGTTTTCAGAATCTTTTAATGAAATCTTATGTAATCTTGTGTCCTGTATGAAATGAGAGGGCAGTGAACAAAATACTTTATTGGAAAGAGAAGCTGGGTTTATGCACATGACATTTTTATTAATGTTAAGCATTTACCTGCTGCAGTCTGAGCATAGACAATATCCACTCTTACTCCCTAGTCACAGTTATGGGAAATGAGAGAATGTTTTTGTTCAACTCATGCATTTACAATAGGGGAGTTGAGCAGAACAGATTTTGCTGTGCAGTATTGTTTGATTTACAGAGATTTCTAACCTGCAGACCCTGAATTACTGCTTGGTCCTAGTAAGCCTGGGGTGTTATTTCATATAATTCAAGCACCAACATAATTGCCCTGCACTTTTCAAAGAAACTGGAAGGCTGTGGAGGATCTGATATTTTAGAAAGTAACTGTGTAATTAGCAGGAAAAACTCATGGGGTGGAAAGAACAGAAAATATGATGTTTTCAATTTATTTGTTTTACCTTCAAACAGTTGTGGTAACAGAGGTGGCATTTGTAGGATGTCATGACAAACTCTTAGGGCGGGAAAGGGGAAGGATGTTTTAAGACACAAACGAATCTGGTCTGCTACCAGAAGAAAAAATGGCCAAAGTAATCTTCCATTGATGTCTGTGGGAAATGGGCTCATAAATCCTCCTGGATCTAGGGCATGTGTGAATAGAATTTTATCCACAGAATGATCTGATAGCTTTAACTTTTTGGTCACTTCTAGCCTTAATTTCAGTAGGTAGCAGGATGGTATAACAAAAGGTCCAAGTCTTGGCCATTCTTACACACATCTATGAAGTGTGTCGTGACAGTGAGGGAACCTGAAGGAAGGAAACAGAGATAAAAGTCAACTTGTGTAGGTGATTATTTCCACACACTCTGCAGTAAATGTGCTTTTCTCTTACCCTTCCTGTTCTCAAAGCCTCCTTCAATAAGGGAAGGTTACAGGCTGCATATAATGAGGCATGATAGTATCTCTGAAATCCATTGAAAATGTCATTAGAAGTCTTGCTCTGTATCAGTTGCCAAGTATTCATCACATGTTCTGTTCTTTCACACTGATTGCTTTGTCTTTGTACACAGAAATATTAAATCAGGGAAGTTATTCTGTGGATGCCTCTATATCTTCATTAACCACTTTACCTATTTATCTCTGCTCACCATTCTGCCCTTTTATGTTTACTTTTAGAAAATAATCTTCTGGTGATAAGTTTGACTGGAGGAAATTAAGAGTTTGTAGATCTTGACTGTGCTGGCAGAGTGAATATGAATGATAAAATAATAAGAAAAAAAAGGCCCATTCATTTTTGGTGAGTTTCAGCAGTGGCAGCTTAGCAAGAGAACTGAGTCTACACTGTGGCCACCCACTGCTCCTGACAAATAAGCTCAGTGAGGCAGTGTTTTGTCACTGCTTGCACTTTGTCATGTTCACCATCTCAGCAGCTCTGCTTGCAGCACGGGCAGTCCCACGTGCGGGCCTCACTTGAAATGGTCTGTCTGAGGTTGCTCCTTAGTGGACACAGCCAAAATTTTCCTTAGCAATGATACAGACATGGCTGACAAGACCTGAGAAGGGAAGAATGAGGCTGGGGTGTTCCAGTTTTGTTTTTTGGGTTTTTCCCCCTACACCGCTTCCTCTTTGCCTTCCTGCTTTATACTTAGAGCTTAAATCATTTTATAGATGCTGTTATCTGCAGGTGATCTGGCTTGCTTCATGAGGAGCATACACAGTGATTCTCCCATGCAGCTGGGTATAAAGCATCTGTTAACCTTAAGGGCATAACAGAGCAACCACCTCTTAATGCCATTTACAGTGAGTAAAAATACTCTGTGATCCATCAGAGACATCTCCTGGCTAGAGGAAACAAAATGATTGTCTAATTATTTAACCTGTTTATGTTGTGTTTTCCTTGGCCCAGGACCTACTGTGTCACCTTCATTCCAGACTGATGTATCATTGTGTATATTTACTTGGAGCCTCTTTCTGTTTGTTTCATCTGTCTTATCAGGCTCTTGTGTTGCAGATGAGGATCCAAGCAGGCATGGCTCAAGTGAACACTGAATTTAAACAAAAGATCACTTTGCTTCAGTCCATGTGCAGGTAGACCCTTGATGTTATGGTGACCTATAGACTGTATATGTTGCCTAGAGTCTGAAAATGACTGGAGGGAAGGAAGGATGAGAGAAAACTACACACTGATAAATGACCAGGAGAAGAGGAGTCATCATTATTTACTGTTTTCAGGCTAGAAGAACCAGGGGACCCCAGCAATATTGCCAGGTAGGAAATTTAGAAACAAAATGGAAGGAAAAAAGTGTCATGACATGATTAAGTTACAGAACTCGCTGTTACATGGCACTGTGGATACCATGGCTACAAATTATGCCTAGAAGCTAACAAGACAGGTTCATGCAGAGGTCCATGGGTAAGTTTTAAACCAGATGTAGAGTGTAGCTCACACTGATCACAGCTGCTTTTGCTGGGGGCTGGCAGGGAGTCTTGTTTGTGATGGATTCATGACTGTCACTGCTGGCAGCCAGTTATTGGATTAAATTGCCCATCCCCTACGTTGGTGCCAGGTTTTATTTCTTCCCCCTTACCTCCCTGGCCAGCAGGGTAGTTTGTTTTCCCCATGGCTGCCTGCTGAGTCCCAGGTTAGAACTGTAAACTGTACCTGAAAGATTCACTCCACACAAGAAAGTGCTGATTTAGTTGGGAGGTTGCTAATTAATGGCCTCCTGGGACCGGCCTTGATGAGTTTGACCTCAGTCAAGACGAGCTGAAGACATTCAGTGGAGAAAAGTCCATCAGGAGTGTTGCAGATGTGGCTGGTCCTGCTTTGGGGAGAGGAGAAGATGGGGCAGTGTTTTTCAACCTGAAGGCTCACCTAAACGCCTTTGCAAAACAAAAAATCAATGCAAATGGAGGAAAGCTTTGAACATGCATCTGTTCCTCCCTAATCCCTTCTAATTTTATTCATTTGCCCAGGGTATGTGTGATGTGTGGAGGTGAATAAGACCTTCCTGGTAAATATCCTCAGTGATTTGTAAGGCTGTGTGCCCAAGGAGTTTTGTTTTAAGCTGACTTCTGCCATTTCCTAGTCTTGGAAACAGTGGAGGAGGAGAGGTTCGTGCATGCCTGCAGCAATGCCAAACTGATGGACACCAAGGATCTGACACCAACAGAAGCAGGTCTGTCTCTTTCTTCTTATTTCTATATTTCAGGGTGCCCACAGCTCTCAGTGCAGGACACTGAGCCTGACCTGTAACAACCACACCAGGTATAAATGAACAGACTAAATTATATTCATAACTGCCAGTGGGAACAGCCACACGTGTGTTTGTCCACACATGCTAAAAGCTGCCACTGTTCTTCTCCAGATGCATTCCCTTCTTTCTGTACAAGCTGCTTGCTCAGGACAAATTTACTTTTGAAGGCCTGACAATTGAACAGTTTGGGTTTTGAAGTCCATTCCTCAAGTTGGTCACCTCAGCCTCCCCAGTAACAGCAAGGAAAAGTTGGACAGTCACTAACACAAAGCTTTCCAAGCATCCTGAGGCAAAGGACTTGTTACTTTCAAAATGAGAACTTTAAACTCATAGATGTGAGACTCGCTTAGACAGAAATGTCTTATTTCAGCATTGGCTGGATTGGCTTTAGGGTATCTTTCATGGTATTGGTAACACTTAAAGTTGTCATTGCAGCAGATTGGTGCAATACAGTCAAGTTTATACTTGACCACGTCAAAGTCTGTGGTTTTTGTTTTGTTTTTTTTTACTCTACAGCCACTATTTTGAACATACAGTCTATGTTTTCAGTCTGAAATAGTAAGTGGTTACAAAGGACAGAGGCATGATTGTGTTTCAGAGCCCAATCTTTCTCTGCTGGACTGAAAGTCCACTGTCACATCTGACAGTGATTGCCCTCCAGCTGCAGTGTTCTGCTCTATAAAATACTGTGCTGCTGCACAAAACCTGCTCCCTGGAGCAGTGGGCTTTGCTATATGATATGATCACTTCAACAGATCTGTTTCACTAACAAGGCTCTGTAGACTGGGACTGCCCTGATATCTCTTGGTAGGTATTCTCAAGGTCATTTCTGTTCCCAGTGGGTGGTGGGAAACCAATCCAAAGATTCTATTCCAGTACAGTGGCTGATAGTTTCCTGGCAGTCCTGTGGCCCAGGCAAGCAAGAGGCAGGAAGGGGCTGCCTGCCTGAGTGTCTTGGGCCAGTGACACAGGAAGGGGGTGCGTGGGCTTGTATCAGGTACCCAAAATTATTGAGAATCCTGCATACGTGGATTGCAACAGTGGAGAAGCTTTCACAAAACTTGTTCTTACACTGTCTTGTAGTCCTTGTGGACTTAAGCAAACAAGAGCTCCATTTGAAGACTTGGATGCAGTTTAGGCTTTAAGGTGCTTGTTACAGAGTCCCATGTTGGAAATAGCAGTCAGGCTGCAGCACGCAGTAAAGAACTAGGATTAAAGTTTGGGCTTTGGTTAGAGCACTCTACCAGAGGGGCTCTGAGAACTCCAGGGCTGAGTGCATTTGCAGTGGATTGACAAACTCTTCTACAGAGCCTGTCTGTAATTGTTACATTTTTTTCCATTTGAAAAGGTCTGGATGTTTTTTCTGTGGGAGCTGTAATCTCAGCATTCTCTGAGGCAAGTGTAACAGGCTGTCATAGCAGCTGTTCAAGAGGCAAGTTGGAAAAGAAGTGTCCTTGCTGGTTTGCTGGTCAGAAGTTTTGTTCTATGCTTCTCTGGTAAAGTCTAAACCTTTTCTGCAAGTCCAAAACTGGTCATTGTCCATAAAAGAACTTTTAAATGTGCTTAATTGCATTCTTCTTACCCCTAAAATTTCTTGCAGATACAGGATTTTGTCTATAAAAAGAATGTCATTTCCTATACTGTCAGTGCTCAGTCCACTATTATTGAGAAGTGGAATGAATAGAGCAATATAGACAAGGGATTATTCCTCTCTAAATTCTGGAAGTATTATTTGATTTTGGCCTTAGATCACAGCAGTTAGGGTCTTTGGGATGTTCTGTCCCCTGAAATGGTTCTGGGAAACACTGATTTGGTGATATTTCCTTCCTTCCCTGACGCCTCCAAGTGCTCCAGGGAGCACTGTGCTCATTTGTTGCTGGCTTGCACAGAGCAATGGGACAGACGAGGGGGGTGGTTTTGATTCCATAAACGTGCTGTCAGTCCTGGAGGAAGCAGTGTGGCAAAGGGGTTGCAGGGAGAGAGCTGTGATTAGGGTTAATCGGTGTCAAGTCGTAACCACTAAAAGCTGCAATGTGGGCAAGTTTCTTGAGAACAGAGTGACGGGAAGAAATCAAGGTTTTATGCACTTTCAGAACAATTTTTGATTGCATTTCACTCTCATTTGATGCTCACGTAATGAAAACCTTGCAGAACACCATAGCTGGCTGAAAAAATTGCTTTTGATCCCAGACTGTGTAAGCTTATTTTTTTCCCTCATCATTTTTCTAGCAAGTGTTACAGTAACATAGTATGTTTATAGAAACTTGTGGAAGACAACAGGGAGAAAACAAAATCCATCCTGAGCTGCCAGTTATTCAGAAATGTACTGGTTTGGTTTAGTGCCTAGAAAACAGAACCTCACAGAGCCTTTTGCATCGAGAACCTGTTACCGTGGAATTTCTAACCCAGTACTTAGTTAACAGAACTTTTGATTGTAGTCATACCTGCTTTAGAGATGCACTGCCAACTTCAGAACACGATACCACTGAAGATTTTGTTGCAGATTCCATTTGGAAGAGATGACTGAGCTCCCATAAGATTGGTGCTTTTCTGGGCATGCCCCAAGCCAGACATTAAACATTTAAGCAGGTTCACTGTAGGTTTACAGTACCTGTATTTTTTCCTGTCTGCCCAAGAATGACTGACTGATACTGAACTCTACTGTCTGTATCTCCCACCAAAACCCAAAGGGAATTAGCAAGAAAAATGTTCTTTATCCATCTGTTTAACCCATGAGAGAGCCTTTCACAAATGAAGACTGGATTTTGTCATTTTGGGGATAGTGAAAATGGAAGCGAAAGCACAAGTATTTGTCCAGGTTCAACACAGCAAGTCAGTGATGTTGTTAATTCAACAAAATGCTCAGAAAGCTGCAGAAATGTTAGTTGATGACTCCTGGGGTGCTGATGGTCACATGCCATGTGGGAACCTCTGATTAGATGTGCAGATTTAAAGTTTTTTCATCCAGCATTTTAATGGCACCAGAATTATGCATAGATGAGGAGAAAAATATCTACTGAGCTGGAAAATACACTGAACTGATATTTTTTCTGCATGAAACCAAATTCAGCTTGTTATCAGTTCATCTGGCTTTATGAAGATAAGTAATTTAGTTCTCTCCATGTAATATACTTGATAGAACTTGAAAAAGCTAAATGGATATTCTATTTTATGGATCTCTGCTGAGTAGGACTGGAAAAGATTTCAGTAAAGTGTTGAATAAACTCGTAAATCCCCCAGCAGCGAATTCTGTAAATGCTCGCATTTTGTCATGCTTTTCCCAGCAGAGAGGGGTATTGAAAACAGGGCACTGGCATAACATTTTCTTAGGAAATGGCTTGTAGAAGTCACTCTGCTCTTAATGTGGAAAAATAGCAGAGAGGCTGAGAAGAGCTTTCATTATCCATCTCTGCACCTTTGTAGATTCACTGCACTGAGGGTAAAAATCTCTTGGGTTTGGCATTGGTGAGCTCTGAAGCTGTGAATACAGGTGTGCTCCACCAAGAAATCATGCACCTCAACGTCTTCAGGCTTCAGAAACTGCCAGAATATCTTTTCAGTAGCACTGACAGCTGGAAATCAGACCTTAACCGAGTACCAGATGCCTCATACAAGCACCATATTACACCAGGTACATGTTCAGGTGTAGGCTGTGATAGATCATATCTAGCAAGATTATGCAGCCTTTTAATGACATAGAGATGACTGAGACCTTGGGATCATGTAGGGGAAATGTGTGGCTTTTAACATGTTTGAATATGCCACTTCAGTAAAGTCTTTTTGCAAAGAGTCTTAGATTTCCTGTGTTATTAGTTACTGTTGCCTTTGGTCATCCATTTTTTCTGGAACTCAAACTACCTGCTGCTTTCCTTCCACTTCCTCTGGGCAGGCCCAGAGGAGCTCCTACCTCTTGGCTCCTTCCTTAGGGCTGCACTGAGTCTACCAGCCTTGTCCTTCCCATCTCTGCTCTGTGGCAGTTACCTGGGCTGTAGGGATACCTGGGATCTTCCTGTCTGCCCAGAATTGTATTTTGCTTGGCTTACTGTGAGTTCAGAGACAGCTCTCTCTGCCTCATGTGGTTTTTGTCATCAGAACGCCCAACAGCCAGACAAAATGCTCTCAAATAAGATGATGACTTAAAATCTGTGAGAATCTGTGGCTGTCTGGAGCAGTGGCTTTCTCACAGTATTTGATGGTGGCAATTTAGCCTGTGAGACCTTCATCATAGGGAACTTACACTTAAAGAATGGCATGAAATACAGAGGTAGCTTTCTGTCAGAGGTAAGTGCAGATGATCAATAAGGCCTTTCCTGGCTCATAGTTGAATTCAGTATCTTCTGTATGGTTTCTAATACGCAGTCACAAATTACAGTTTAAATTTAGGCTGTAACAAAATGTTCTTGTTCAAATATACAACTATTTCCAGGAGCTGCAGAAAGGAGGGAGGGAAGGGAATGAAAGAAGAGATGGGAAGTCATGAAAGTGGTGAAGGAGGAGGGAACCTGGAAGACCTTCGGTTTTCCATAGGATTTGATAAGCAAAAAAGTGTCTCCCTTGTGGTGCTGGTGAGAAGCCAGGGGGAGAGTGCCAGGGAGGAGCTCTGCCTTCCCAAAGCAGAGCTGAGAAAGTAAGGCAGGAAGAAGGGAATTTGCCGTGACAATCCCACATTATTTTATGCCAGTCTTGCTTTTAAGATGTATTTCCAATGCCAGCATTGAACAGCTGCTTTATTTTGAGAGGTAAAATGTTTTCTGGGCAGAGGGTAGGAAAAAACTTAATGCATGCATTTACATAAAGCCTGAAAAATGTGGTTGAGTAATAAATCAGAATTGTCTTTTTTTTGTTTGTTTGTTTTTTGGGTTTTTTTTGTTTTGATGTATGTGATGCGTTTTCCACTCTAGTAATCTCTGTGGGTTCCCGTGAAATACATGAGGCTGTCTGGTGGTCTCAGAAGAGACTTATATTCTTTGGCTTACAACCTGCTGGAACTCTGCAAAAAGAAATTATTTAAAGGGTGACAGATATTTAGCCTGCTCTGTGATGCCTGGCTCAATAAATAACTACAGAGAAAAATGAGAGGGGAGACTTCAGTGGAGACTATAGAATATGTGATGTTGTTTTGAACAAAAAGTGTCAGAAAAATGTTAGGAGATAGTGGGTTTTCTAGATGGTTATATAAAACCAGCCAAAACAAATGCTCAGAAAATGAAATGCTAATATGTTGGTACAAGAAGTAAGATTAAATTACTTTCTGTGATTAAACCTACATGAATTAAAACAGTGCATATTAAAAAAGTCCTTGGCAACCAAGGACTGAAATTTTTTCATAATGTTAAGAAAAGACAGAACATTATACCCTTGGGCTATTTAATTTCTTGTATCTCCTGAAGTTTGAGAAAAGATGACTTTTTTGTTGCTGTTGACATCTTTTGGTTCTGTCTTAATTTATATTTCTGAGAAAAGTGGTTGATTTTTGGAGGGAGACAAGTGTATATTGGGAGTTGTTGTTTTTCTCTTTCCACGATTTAGATGAGCCAAATAATGGAAATAGAACCAGAATGCTGAGAGCTATTTGTTGCTGGCTCAAATTGATCTCATCCAGAATGTCACTGGTGAACTAGGCATTCAGTTGACCAGAGCAAATGAGTTTGTTGGCTTGCATATATCTGAACAGACAATTCCTAGATTTTTTTTTGACCGGGCTATATGGTAATCTTATACAGATTGGTTAATTAATTAGTTGTTAACACTTACTGAAGAGTGAGCTCATGATCTAAGAGAGGTCTTGAGGCAATGATTTTTGCACACTAACAAAATTGCTAATTGCTTGTAGTAATGGCATAAATGCAAAATTACTTTATAACTTTTAGCAGAGTTATTTGGTGCCAGCTGGCTCACAAGACTGCAGCTTAAGGTACAAAACGCTGAAAATTGAATAATCAAACAGAAAAGCTATGAGAAAAAGCATCTAAAATTTCTTGAGTCACTTCTTACCACTGAAGTGCCACACCTAAATTGGAACACTCTGGTTCAGGTGGGGACTCCAGTACTACTTTATTGAAAACCAGACAAATCCCCATCTGAGGGAAGATCTCACACTTAAACGACCTTGAAGTGCTTAAAAATCGTGTGCAGCAGAAGGAAGACCTTCATTCAGTTTCTTGTTTGTGTGGGTAGATTTGTGTTGGTAAAGTGTAAGCCCCAAAGCACCTCTCTTCTCAGCCATGGTGACATGGGTCTTGCTGTGTGATTTATGGGAGACTTTGTTTGCGGTGGAAAATCCTTTCTGCAGGTACATTGGGGCTGACAGCTCTTAGAGCTTTTGCATTTTGGCACTATTTTTGTGTAAAATATTGTCTGTTGGACACAAGAAACATTTTAGATTTTGAAGCTTTTAAAGGAAAGGCACAGTAAGTGCCTCTTGTCTGTGCTTCTTGCTTTCCTAAAGTGCTTCTGATCTGCTTTTTGATTACTTTTTCAGTGATTTGGATTGTGACCCCCTTATCAACAAAGTAGTTTCTCACAAAGGAGCAGGGGCCTTGAAGATTTCCTCCTGGATGTCTCATTTAAAGTAGCATTTCTGTCTCCAGTGTGGGCCACACAGAAGATCAGCAGAAGCTGTGCACAAGCCTAGTGTAGTTAGTGTTGCTGTGACCCTCCTGGTGACAAGGAGGGACCTGTCCTGATCACAGATCCTTTGTGTATTGCAGTGCTTTTGGTTTTTTCTTATTCTACTGAGCAGAACTCTTTACAAAGTATTTTGGTGGGGTTTTTTGCTATTTTATAAAATTTTAGGCATTTACTAAGACACAGCAAGCTGTAAAGGAAGTTGTGATGTGAGGAGATAAATCAGCACATATACGTGGATTAAATGCACCTTTTCCTGCCCAATATTTTTCCTTGGACTCCTTTGATGCACTCAAGGATGCTCTAATCCTATCTGTCTTACATCTTGCCTCAGAGATGCAGCCAGCCTGCTCTGCCAGCCTCTTCACGGCTGTATTTCATTCAGGATGAAGGCCTTAGGCAGGGAAAGAGGAATGTTGTAAAGCATTTAATGACAGAGCCATCTACTCTAATGGTGTGCTCTTGTTGCCTCCAGCTGTGTGACTGCTCATTGTGTGTCAATGTTTATATTTATTTTGAAATACTAAGAAATATGATTAGCTCTGAGCCCTCTGTCAAATCTATCTGGTGTTGGCTCAGTTGTTTCCAAAGTTGTTGCAGATTTGGGAGAATGTGGCAAGGAACAATGGTCAAACAAACAGCATGGAATTGCATGGCTTGTGCCTCATTTCCACAGGGCTGGCAATAAAACATTGATTTGGGGTATAGCTCTCCAAAGATTTCTGAGCACACAAGCTGACAATAAATAAATACCTGGTCTTCAATCTGGCATTAAATTTACATTGAAAGGGAGCATTGGAGGTTGTGTAGTCCAACCCAAGATTAGCTTTAAAGTGAGGTCTGGTTGTTCAGGGGCTTGTCCAGCTAAGTTTTGAACATCTCCAGGAATATCCTCCAGCTTTTCTGAGCAATCTGTTCCAGTGCTTAACTGCTGTTGCTGTAAATATTTGTTTTCTTATTGCTAGTCAAAATTTTCCTCACTGCAGCTTGTGCCAATTACTATTAATCTCTTTTACTCCCAGATCAAGGACTGCATTCCCAGCATGCAGAGACAGCAGAGAAGCAGGAGAGCAAACTCTAACTTTGGCTTCTTTATTATGCTATTGCAAATGAAAAGACATTTCATTCATTTGGCTGCAGGCAAATAAAAAAATAGGCTTATTTCTCGTGAGAAGAGAAACAATCCACATGTTTTGCTTAGAAAGTGTGTAAGCAGATAAGTTTGTTTTAAGGAAAAAGAAATAATTCCTTCATTTGGACTGCTTTCATTCAACCTTTACTTGTTCCTAATACCTTGTAGAAGTTTTAGTGTTTGCATTTTTATATGTAACTAGGAGAACTCAGAAAGCAAAACAGGTTTATCTTAAGATTACAAAAGATAGTTTATTCACACAAATTAAGAAGAAAATAAGGAAACACATAAAGCAACAAATGAAATTTTCAAAGGCATCTCTCTTTCTGTCAGTATTCACTTTTTTTGCACACGACATAAAGAAAACAAAACCTAGTCAGTTTTACTACTTAAAAATAATTTTTTGTTCAGTTACTTTAGGAAAGGAGTAGAAGTAGGAAATGGAGCTGTAAAACTGGGAGTCCCATGAGGTACCACCCTGTGCTCATATTTGCACACTGTCTCCCTTGCTCGCATCTCAGGCCCTTTGGGTTCAGTTATGAGACAGAGACTTTATATAATTTACATTTAAAGTCACTTGAAATTATACCTTTGTGTTATCTTTAAGGATTTCTGACAGGGAATGGATTCTGGCAAAAGTTCAAAATAGTCAGATTAGGAAATTCTGGATCTTGGAACAGGGAAAACAAAGCATTACAATAAAGGGAATCGATCCCACTTCTCCTATGTCCTCACTGCTGCTGTGAGGGTTTTTCATATGGATTTGCAACTGCTTAGAGGAAGACTAAGTACTCCATACTTGCTAAGGAATAACTTAACCTTGGGCTTCTTGGCCATCTCGGTGTTATGGATGCCACATGAAGGAATGGGTAATATTGCAGTGATAGCAGAGTAAGAGAAAGCGGGGAGAAGTACGGTGGTCACAATTTTCATGTGCATTCTGGAAAAGCTCCAACTGTAAGAAGGGAAAAAAGCTGTTTTATTCCCTCCACATCAGTGTCTGCTTTTTTCAAAAGGGACTGGCTGCATCTTTGCAGTTTTTTGTGTGTGAGCAAAGATGTCAAATTCAAAAATGTCAAAAAGTTGTTTCTGTTGCCTCATATTGACTGAGCAGGTATAAGCCAAGCTTCACTGAGCATTATTAATGAATACTGAGAGATGCCTTCCTGCTTGGTGGGTATCTCAAGCAAACTGCAAATAATGAATGACATTTTATTTTATTTTAAAATGTATTTATTTCCCCCCTTGAATTTTGTTAAACAACTTGTCACAGATTTGAGCAGATCCTGTAATGAAGCTGAACACAAATGTTTCAAGTTCTTAGTGATTGCAATGCAGGCTGCTACTTTGGAGGACGCAAAGGGAAGTAACCAACATATGGCTCTAAATTACAGATGCTGTACCCTAACAATAAATTACAAACCATCAGGACCATCAGGATTTATTTTTTAAAAAAATTCTGGTGTATTTCTTGAGCTGTCCTTTTAAACCTGACTGTATCAAGCAAATTCCTAGGATATCTGCCAACGAGTTACTGACTGGTTTTCCTTTCTGTAGGTGCCCCCCAACTCCATGGTGTGCCATGCTCAGTTCTCTTTTTGTTGCTGTGCTGCTGGAATTCCTGCTGGATTGTAATGGATAATCCAAAACTGAATTCTAGGCAAAGGAATCGGTTTCTTTTGGGCTGTATATAAAGGCAGCTGTTTTGGTGTTTGATATCAGAAAGACACAGTTCATTTTGGAATTTGCTGGTTGGCATAGAACAGGCTTGAAAGGATGAGGACAGAAATGTCTTGGGGAATCTGCAGGAGTTAATGGCGTTGTTCTGGAAGGAGCCACACACTCCCAGTATTTCATGGAGCAATGAGCAGCTTGCCCAGTTATCTGTTTGCCTGCATCTGCTGTGAAAAGTGCAGATTTTCCCTTGTGCTCCTCTCCCTTGCCACAGGCTTTGGGGAGAATCTGTTTCATTTCTGCACAAAGATAACATTGACTGAAGTCCTGTGCTCTGACTTGGATGTGCTTCCTTGGTTCTTAATCAGCAAAACCTTAAATGCAGGGGGTTTTGTTTTTGCTGGCATTTCAAGTCTGGTGCATGAATTTAAAGAAAGCTGATCTGGAAAATGGTTATTTAAGTGAAGCAGTTTTTTGGGGAACATGTTCTGTTAAGCTCTCTGGCTTGCTGGAAGTGTCATCCCTGCAGGTGTGAGATCAGTGCGGAGTCTACAGCCTCTTGCTAATTTAGATGCTTTCTGTGTCCTAGTCTTCCTTTCTAATACAGAAAGGAGAGACTCCTGAATCTCTGGCAGGTCTCTGTTTTGCATATGGCTCAAAATAAGACCGCAGTAAATTATTTAGTAGCCACATAATAACAGGGAATTTATTTTCTGAGCCTTTAGAATTCTGTGATCAAGCATTACAAGCAATTCAAATTACAAGTTTGTCAGCACTGCAGAAGAGGAGTGGCTCTACACTTTAAAATTGCTCCTTGGAGTTTACATCAGAGCATTCCTGAGCTCTTTCTGTAATTCAATAAATGACTTACACAGCTCAGTTACCTCCAGTGGTATTCAGAGTAAACTTGTTTCTAAAGGAGAGCAAAGGAAAGCAGGCAGACATCCATAGGTGAGGACTGCTGCTTTATGGAGGGATAAATGCTGCCAGCATGCTGTGTTCTCTGAGGTGGGCTTCAGGAGAATGAGCTAGGCTACATGGAAATACCTGGCGTCTGGCAAAAGGCCTCTTGGCTCCCAGTCTGCCCTTGGGACACTGGCTGTAGTGATATCACAGTGTTAGCCTGGTGGGCTCTGTCATCCTGCAGAGATGGACAGACCTGGGGAAATCAATTGTTGTAGAGATAGCGAGGTATTTAAAGCTATGTTATGGATTAACACAGTTTAGGGTTTGGGGTTTTTTCTAATTGAAGACTGCCCTATGGGGATCTTTTCTAATTCCTTTAAAAAAAAGACGGGCCTATCAGAGGCCAGTGCTTAGCTATTAGCATGCGCTAATATTTGACCAATGAGAAAACAGTATGCGATTTTTGGCAAGTACACTATATAAAGCTCAGGATGGGCTGGAGCCGGGTCTGCCTGTCCTGGTGAGGCAGCAGGTGCCACGGTGTGGCGGCTGCCGCACGGGCCGGGCCGGGCCCCGCTGCCCCCGCGGGGGAGCCACCCAGCCATGCTTGGGCTCGATCACAGCGGAGGAGGGGAGGAAAAGCCCCCGCAGCCGCTGCCCGTGTCGCTGGCCGGGGCTGGGGGGATGTTCCCCTCCCTGCTCCTGCCCCAGGGAGCAGCCCCTGAGCGGCCACGCCGTGAGACCGAGGGCTGGAAGAGAGGGCACCCACAGCCTCCACACCGCGTGGCTTGGGGAGTTTTGCAGCTCCCGCCGGCAGAGAGCACGAGTCCCCCGCAGGCCTCTTGAACTCTTTCCTGCCCGCAGACGGAACCTCCAGAGCCCTGGCTTTTCTTAGAGTGAAAACAAGACAAAAGGATTGAACCTAGAGGGACTGAGCCTAAGACTAAGTCAGTGAAGAGAGAGTGAAAAGACTCTTTGGGGCGAAAGATAGAGTGGCATTATGTAACTGGACATTTCTAGTAATACAGAGAATGGACCTTTTTTCCTGTAACATATTAATGCTGTTGGGGGAGAGGTGAAGTGCTAGTACAAGTGACTTGAAGTTGTTTTTTTTGCTCCTAAGGAAAAAGGAGTTGAGATGAATAGTGATTTTGGAATAGTGATTTTGGAAACAATAGAAGAGACTCTTTGTTTTTATACTAGCAGAGACATCCTTAAAAAGATACCCCAGATATACAAAGTATGACCCATGTACAGTGTTAGAAAAGCTGCTAAGCTAAGTAAAATTTCACAGTCTGCAGAGCTTCTCTTCTGGCCACTGCAGATGTTGGCATTAGAAGCTACCAGAGGACTGTTCCTCGTGTGACCATACCTCTATGACTCAGAAAGACTCCTTTCCTAAAGTAACTGAACAAAAAATTATTTTTAAATAGTAAAACTGACTAGGTTTACAGGTTTTGTTTTCTTTATGTGGTATGCAAAAAAGTGAATACTGACAGAAAGAGAGAAGAGATGCCTTTGAAAATTTCATTTGTTGCTTTATGTGTTTCCTTATTTTCTTCTTAATTTGTGTGAATAAACTATCTTTTGTAATCTTAAGATAAACCTGTTTTGCTTTCTGAGTTCTCCTAGTTACATATAAAAATGCAAACACTAAAACTTCTACAAGGTATTAGGAACAAGTAAAGGTTGAATGAAAGCAGTCCAAATGAAGGAATTATTTGTACCAGCAACTACTTTGTGCTGTAGAGGTTTAGAACAGTTCTCAGGTGCTATGTGCCTTAGAGAAAGCCTCCTATAGGAAGTCCCTTAGACCAGGAGTGATGAAAAAATATAACTGTACACGTTTTGGGGGACCATGTCCTGGCTGAGGTCTCTTGGAGATTCATGATCTAATGAGGAAAAAGGGTTGCTTCAGAGATTTCTTGTTTGAAAATATTCTAAGCATAAAACTCTGCAAAATAGGATGGAACTCAGGCTTATGAGATATCAACCTAATGGAAAACTTGGAGTATTTTGTGTGTTTATTACTCTTTAAAGGCACTGGCAATGAAGCATGGAATTAGAGGCCAAACTTCAGTCTCATGGATACAAGTTCTTGTGCCTTCAAGAAACAATTATAAGGTGGAAAAAATGAAGCATCAACTTTATTGCTTAAACGTCTTTCCAGGATTTTTCAAACTATTGTCCCCAAAACACCTGTCACAGGAACATTCAAAATCTCCATGATTGTGTGAATCACTCATCCTCTGGGTGTCATTTAAGCTGCAGACATTTTGCATAGTAAACAAAGAGTTTTTTTCTTGCCCTGTGGCTCCAATTATCTGCTGTGATGCATAAAGGAGTGAAACTACTTTGGTGTGAAGTAGTGTTGCCATTTTATACAGGCTTAATTAAAAAAACCCTAAACCCTAAACAAACAAAAACCCACCCCAAAACTCTGTTCCTGTCTGTGTATCTTAGAGGAGAGATTTCTGAATGCAAATGTGTCACTAAAGCCATATCCAGGCACATCCTATTAAGGCATGCCTACAAAGCAGGAGACAGGCACATCACAGATTTTCATGCACAGAGGCAATCAGAACATGGATGCAGACCCCTTTTCAGGTTTATGGTGTGCATCACTCTCTTTTGTGCAGGTTTAAACTATCTTGTTGTGATTGTGGCCTTGGTTACCTGTTGCAATGCCATCCATAACAGCTGTCAGCTCTGGAATTATTTGGTCTGGCCAAAGTGGTGTTTATGACTTTTGTCATGATGTATAAATCCTTTAATCTGCTCCTTCGCCTCTGGCAGCCTGCTCAGGGATCAGGACTGCTGGGGGCTGGGGATTAGGTGACCCTGGACACTCTGGTTGGTGTCACACAGCAGCATTTGGGACAGAAAAGCTCTGCACCTATAAAAGGTGAGAGCTGGGCTGCAACATGTTATCCTGTGTCTCTATCTGAAGTGGGGGCTTGATTTCCATTTTGCTCTTGCACTTGGATGCATCTGTGTGGAGAGCAAAGGAAAAATGCAGCGTTTCCTGCAGCCTTTGGAGAGTGAAGCGCAGCACTGGGGCTGGGGGTGGAAAGGCTCTGTGGGGAGAGCCAGGGGGTCAGAAGTGCAGCCCTTGAGCTCCAGGCTGCTGCAGAGCAAGCAGCTTTCCTCCCTGCCTGTCTGTGCCACACTGGGATAGCTTTTGGAGCTGGCTCTTGTGCTGGGTACGGTGCTGGCACACCGCTCCAGGGCTGCGTTTCTGTGTGTGGGCTGAGACTTGAGCCTTTGAGGTAAACATAGCAAGAGCTGTCCTTGAGAGCAAACTGAGAAAAGATTTATAGATTTAAAAGTCAGAGAACCACTGACTTCTTTTTTTTCTTTTTTCTTTTTTTTCTTTTTTTTCTTTTTTTTCTTTTTTTTTTTTCTGCTTCGGAGAGTTCAACAGACGGCAAAACAGAGCAGAGGAGGAATTGTAATGCTGTCTTCCCTATTCCTAGCACAGTGCTGCTTCTGCATTTGTTCTGAGATCTTCTTGTGGACCAACTGCACTGAGGCCCTTCAGGTACCTGAATCTGAATGTGCCTTTGTGTTTCCCAGGCTCCACTTGTGCTGCTGCCTGGATTTCAGTCTCTTTCCCAGCCTGTATTTTTTTTGGTCTTGAAAACTTCTTTCTCTGGTGCTTGCAGAGATGCTGCCAAAACAGATCTGCCTAATCCTTTCCTTCTGGAGTGGAGTTCCTTCCACAGCTTTAGCCAGGACTTTGGCAAAGCATGACTTATTTTGCTGCTTAGTGGTGGTGTTTAAAAGAATCCTTGTTCTGTGACTTAAACCAAACAAATTGAATACAATTAAATGACTGATGGATCCATGCACAGCAAACCATGTGTCCCAAGAACAAATAAACTGTGTAACACAAAGAGGAAAGGTAGAAGTATAAAGAAGCTTATTTTCCCTGCTGTTATCACACTGCAGGAGGTTGATGTTTTTTCTCTTGATTTTGTATGTCTAAAGTAATTTCATCATGTTTAGCAATTACTTCAGGCTCCCAGCTGTCATAGGGGTTGGAGGGAGAATTAAGCTTATTCTCCTTAGTTGTTCTGCTCTTTCAGAAAAATATCTCTGGTTTTTCAGAGTGGATAAATACAGGATCCTCAGGACCTGCAAGGTTTTCTGAATTCAGATGGAGGGGACCATCTGTAGACCAGTGAGTAGTTTGCTGCCATGCCACGGGGTCAGAGTGTGCTCTTGGTTTTGAGGAACAATTTGGGGAGCAGGTAAGGAATCTCCTAGTATCCATTTGTAGAGAGATGTACAATATTCAATCTTAGTTGCAGAGAGATGTACAATATTCAGTATCTCCTTATTTGTTGGGACTCTCTCATTTAATGTGTTAGAGAAACATGAGCAACTTTAAAATAAAAGATTTTGTCTTAGCAAGAAGGACTTTATAATAATGGGGGGAAATCATGTCTATTTGGTTGACTTGTTAAAATATAAAAAGCTTTACTTCTAATATTGAAAAGATGATGCTTTTGGCTATTTAATTTACTGTTTGCTGATAAGAGACACATGCTTCTGGCTGTGGGGGAACTGCCAGTTTGCAAAACTAATTTATGTGTAAGAAGATCACTTCTAGATAGGAGTAATAGCTCAGGGCCAGAGATCTCACTTCTCACTGTGTGGTCAGAAAACTTCACAGTTAACTAGGAAAAGTGCAAGCTAGTACATGAAAAGACAAAAATAATCCAAGAGAGGAGATGATAGATCTGAGGCAGAAATGTAGAAAATAAAGTAATGCAAAGAGAAACTTAAGGGTGGGTGAGTAGATGGCAATTGCAGTGTGTAACTGCAACAGATGCCATTCTGGCTGGTCTGGGAACCTCCTCACCAAGGCAGTGAGCAAACCCTTATTCTACTGATACATCATTGCAATTTAGAAGACTGGATTTTAGATATCATCTAGACAAAGATTTTTGGCAAACAAAATGGAGTCTTAACACCAACTGGAAGGTAATGAAAAAACTGATGTGTTACAAACATTAAGCAGAAGATAGATGAAGAATTTATTTATTTGGCTGCAGCCAAAATAATGGGATGAAATCAAGCCAGGTACAACATTTTGGATGAAATTTTCTTATTGTGAGAACTACTGGTTTTATAAGTGGATTCCTGGGAAGCACTGAACCCTCATTGCTGGGAGTGTTTTAGAACCTGTAGGGATGAAAAGCTGATAAAAGTCAGCTGATAAAAGTCCAATAAAGACAATCAATCTTTGTTAAGAGAGAAGGATGCTGTAGCTCCATGATGAGGACTTTTTCCTACTTAAAACAGTGAAGGAGCTTTCTAGTAACCTAAATGAGGAACGATTTATTAGTTAAGTCTTATTCCTCTATTGCTCCATGACTTCATTTTTAGAGATGTCTGGAGTAGAAAGGCCACATGCAGTGATGGCTCTGAGGCTGCCAGAGCACCTGAGAAACAGCCCCAGGAGGTGCCAGCAGGCCAAGGCCATCCTACAGGGACTGCCTCTCAGTGGGGGAAGATTCTTTATGCAGCTCTAACAAGGACCATAGTTTTAATTTGTAGCCTTGGATGCTTGTTACCAGATCCCATTTCAAACTGGGATTGGGCTGATTCTACTGGTCCATGAAAGCCCTAATGCTGGAAGCCTGTTTTTAACACACAGTGAATATTGGGAAGATTCTCACTTGCAGACTCTGCTGGTAGTGACGAGTGACTGTTCTACAATTAAATTAATCGAGTGCTTAGTTATGTGTAGTTTTGAAAGAGCTGACTTGAACCTTACAATGTTGCTCTGGAGTGAAGTGGCAGCCCTTCCAAAGAATTATTTTACTACCAGCATCTGAGGGATTATTTAGTGATAGACATTGAGGGTTCTTTAATGGTAATCTTAGGGCAGTGACCTCATGAGAGCATTCAGGACATGTGGGAAGCTCATTGATGGTGCATTATGAACGCACCAAAACTGAACCTTTTTTTAGTTCATCTGTTCTACAACTTTCCTTCTACTTGTGTTTCCAGTATTTTCCTCTCAAACACTTATTTCACAGAAGTGATACTTTCCTTTGTTGTAACTGTAAGCATGAAGCCTGTACCTGGTGCAGGAATGTAAACAGTCCCAGTGTTCCAGTTCTGGAAGTTGGAATGCTTCCCTAGTGCCGTAGTAACATGATTTGAGCAGTCATTAGAATGTTATATAGTTCTTCTTGTCCTTTCTAGCCCCTCTTGGGAAGATCCAGCAATCTCTGAATGTACCTCCCTTTGCATTTTACAGCAGTTTGTTGAATTTGTTATACTTGTTTTGTTTTGCAGAAAACTGTTTATATAATTTCATTTAGCCCAGGCTATTCTCTCCTTGAGGGTGAACACTTGGACTTGAATTATCTGCTGGATGAATCTCAAGGTGTGTTTTTAATTCAAGTCCCATGTTTAATTTAATACTGGCTGTATTAGCTTGCAAACTTAAAAATAAAATAAAAGGAAATTTTGGGTTTCTTTTTCAAAGAGCTCTTCTAGGCATATATTTGGTATTCTTGCCCCCAAAGCCCATCCCTCTCCTCTGTTTCTTTTGGGTTTTTTTCTCTTGCGTCACCTTTGATACAATTAAATAATAGAATCACAGAATTGCCTAGAAGATCATCTGGTTCCACCCCCACGGGCAGGGACACCTCCCACCATTCCGGTTTGCTCAGAGCCCTGTCCAACCTGGCCTTGAACACTGCCGGGGTGGGGCATCCACAGCTTCTCTGGCCAACCTGTGCCACGGCCCCACCACCCTCACAGGGAACAATTTCTTCCTAATATCTAATCTAAACCTGTTCTCTGTCAGCTTGAAGCCATTCCCCCTTGCCCTGTCACTCCAGGACTTTGTAAAAAGTCCCTTTCCAGCTTTCTTCTTGGTTCCCTTCAGGTATCTGGAAGGTCACAATTAGGTAACTCCAAAACCTTCTTGTCTCCCAGCTGAAAAATCCCAATTCTCTTTCCCTTTCCTCATAGGAAAGCTGTTCCATCCCTCTAATCTTGCTGGCTGGCTCCAAAGCCCTTCCTGTGCTGGGGACTCTAGAGCTGGATGCAGCATTGAGGGTGGGTCTCACCAGAGCAAATGAGGAGGATTTTGTTGGATCAGAGGAAACAGATTTTTAGTTTGTATCAGTTATGCTTGGTTTGTGATTTGTATGAGCCACGGAAGGAAGGGGTAGATCTAACTGGAGCATAACTGTGCCTTGGGCACCTCATTCTGCTGAAGGCAGTGCAGAGGGTGAAGCCCTGGGACGTGGAGCCTGTGCCAGACAGCGATCTCTGCTTATCAGGCTCACATAGGATGGTTCCCTTGGCTTTGACTTTCATTCAGTTTCAATGTGCATTTCACAGAGCAACTGTCCTCTTTGCCACCTCTGGCTGTAAATACTGAGAGAGGAAGAGCAGAGGAGAAAGGCAGGTGGTCACAGACTGCTGGCTCTCCCTGGCTTGGCGTTGCTGTAACAGCACTAGCTGTTACAAATCACAGTCCCTGTGATTTGGCATATGGACCTAATTTGAAATGGGCTGCAATCTTTTAGGGATTGCCTAAAATGAATTAAAAGGAACAAGCCCAAGATA
Source organism: Cettia cetti (assembly GCA_013401135.1). NCBI lineage: Eukaryota > Metazoa > Chordata > Aves > Passeriformes > Sylviidae > Cettia > Cettia cetti. The sequence goes on from VZUI01050477.1 coordinate 73,470, forward strand.
CCTAAAATGTTCCCCTGGAAGCCACAGAAAGCCCTTCTTCAGAACTGCTGTAGTATTCTGATAATGGATTGACCAGGGCTGTTTGTGTGAAGAGTTTGCCCAGCCCCCCAGGGATGCACTGAGAGCCTTGTTTGCCAGTGAGGTGATGAGGTGCTTTCTGCACATATTTGCTTCCAAGCTGGAGGCTGACCTGGAGCTCTGCCACACAGTTTTGCCATGAGAGAGAATCCCTTGCTGAGGGTGAGTTTGGGTGAGTCCCAGCACTTTCTCTGTCCCCTTTGGCAGGTGATTGAGAGTTTTCTGAAAGCGGGATGAATTGCATTTCCCTCGGTCAGTGCCAATGTTAGAGTGAGACTGGCAACAAATCCATCCTTAAGGGTTATGGACAGCTGCTAAAGCCAAGCCTGGGATGGGAAGGGAGAGTGGGACACCTCTGCATTCAGTTCAGACTTCAGGGGAATCGCCCACGTACAGGAAACCTGAATATGGAATGCAAAATATCTCTGTGACACCCATTCATCTCTGTAGGTTTAGCCCTCCTCTGCTGATGTGCCAAATACAACATGGGAAGGAGAGGGGCTTCCTGATTTCCCAGAGGAGTCAGTTTGCTTCACAGGATTTTATTAGTTACAGTGAGTTTGAAAATGGCTGCATCCTCCTAAAAAGTCAAAGGGTGCTGGTGTTGTGCGTTAGGCTGTGTACAAAACCCAAAAGCCAGAGGGGTGCTTCTGACTCGGCATGTTGTCATGGGGCATTAACAATTCTGCCTGGGAGTGCTTGCAGGGGAAGCAAGAGATGGTGCTTGCTGAGAACAAGGTGAGAATTTAAAGTAGGGAAAATGTAAGCACCAATTTTTTGATTGAGAATGGTGAGCTCTGGAAGAAGAGGAGGGGGAAGTTTTAGGAGTCGGGGTGGTTGAAATATTTGTATAAATAATGCATCATTTATGTGAAAAGAAACAAATTGGATGTTTTCTTTCAGTAGCTAAAATCCCTCAGCCTCTCAGGTTGTGTTCGATGCTGCCTGCAGAGTTAGGATGATAGTGTAAGTGGCAGAAGATATTTGCAGTTTGTGGAGAAAATACAAGGGATTTCAGAGCAGCCTGTCTTTACAGTAAGACACGAACCGATCTGCTTTCCCTGCAAGTGAGAGGCGGGTCCCTTTCCAGAGCTTTCAAACAAGAGGCAGGGGAGGAAAGCGAGCTACATGCACTGTCTGTGGCTAAAGAAAGGAAGCATTCATGGAGGGAGCCATGGAGTTAGATTTACCCTCTTTTCAAAACAGCTGTTTAGGTTTTGTTCTCTTTCATTTAAACTCATGGGTTGCTGTGATTAATCCCAGGCTTTTTTCTCTGCTCAGTGCCCTAATAAACATAAATTAGCTCATTCCCTAAATGTTCCTTCATTAGCAATGAGCTGAGTTAAATAAAAAGTATCAAATACATGTTCACTTGAAGCCTCTGTTGTTCACTCTAATACTGCTCAACTTCCAGGGTGGGAATTGCTCACCATCTGCCCTGATGTGGTTGATACACAGCAGGATCTGCTCCAGAGCTGCAGTTTATGAATTTCTTCCTGTTTTGAATCATTGAAGACTTGGATGTGCCACGTCTCTTAGATGAGCAAAAGTTAAACTTTCCAGGTGGCAGACACAGGGTGGGTGAGGGCACACCCTGAGTGCCCTGCTGAGAGCTGGGAAACCATGAAGCCCAAATGCTGTGCCTCCCAGAGCTGAAATTACCAAAAAACACAGATCTCATGTTTTGTACCTTGCCAGTCGCTTACTCAGTGCCCAGGTAGTCATCCCTCTGTACCTCATGTACTGGTTTACACTTGTGCAGTGTGGCTGGAAAATATCTCAGCTCTTTAGGGTTTGTCGTCATGCAGTTAGAAATAATTACAGACAGTACAGGGAAGTGGAGAACTGGGACAAAATGTGTGCCATTCCTCCCACTGTGCTGGTGCAGCCAGGTTAGGATAAACCTGAAGTAAAAGTTTTTGTTGAAGGTGAACGCAGGAACAAGACCTTTTAACTCTGTGATTGTGACTTTGATACTTGTAGTCTTCCTCTGAATTTAACTGCCATACTTCTGTCTCATCTTTGATTGGTTTTGTCCTGCATTTATAGTGAAGCATGATGGGAAAGGAAATCAATGGAACAGATTCGATGCTAACTCTTTCTGTTGTAAAATCAGGCAAAATATTTTTTGGAACCTGTCAGCCTTAGAAGTAGTTTAATATAACCTGGTTCCATCTATATTATGTTAAAATAGCCTTGTTTGGTTTTGTTTCTATTCTATGTAATCTTAAATAATTTTCAATGACTTTGTAGCCACTTCTCACCAGTTTTCCTCACTAGTAAAATCCACTTACAGTTCTGAACTGAAATAATAGTTCAGCACTTCTGAAAAAAGATTGAGGTGTTTCTTTTGAGACGGGGGTATTTGTTTGGTTGGTTGACTGCTGTTGTTGACATTTTCATTCAGAACAGAAAAAAAAAATCACTATTAGAATTTCCCATATGGCAGAGGATCCATCTTTTTAAACAACTGAAGTACTTATTTAGCATTTCAATTAAGACTCTCAGAATATTGTAGTTGTCAGTTGTAAAGCTTAGTGTTGGAGGTGTGTATTTTTAAAATGGATAATGTGGATCTTCTCAATTGCATTTTAATTGAAATTAATCTGGAAACATCTGCATGAAGGGCATGGTGACATAGCCTTCCCAAGGCTGCCATTTGCTCATAGCCAAATACAGGTTAGCAGGTGCTTTGGCAAGGAACAGCAGTGAAAGCCACTCTTAGGTGAATAATGCTGAGGGATGGCAGACTTACCTCAATGGCAGAACAGAGCCTGCTCTTCCATTTCTTTCTTCTTCTCTACATGCACAAGTCTGTATTTCTTGCTGTTTCAAATCTTGATTATTTTATTTATAGAGCTTCTTTTTCTCTCATTATTCTATTCTGAGTAGAATATCTTATTCCAAGTAGAACATTTTATTTGGAAAAGTTATAGCCAAAGGGCTGTAGATTCAGACCTATGACTTCTTCATCATTTTGCATCATGCAATCTTCTATATTTTCAAAAAGAGGCAATAGAATGATGCCTACTACATATGTAGTGGGCTGTATAATTTTGGCATAAATAGGTGATGTGCAAGGAATATAAAAATCCAGCTTGTGTTTACCACCTAAATGCTTTCATGTATGTGGTGCATTTTCTTTATAGCATGTTTAGCCTTTGTCTTCAGTGCCATACAAGAATTTAATTTAAAATTAAACTTAACAGGGGTGGGCTGGAATGCCTTTTATAACCAGAGCTCCAATATAAATTATTAATTAATTAACAATTAATTATTAGTTATTACCAAATAATTAATTTAAAGTTACTTGTTAGTATTTAACTAGATATTTAATGGCTGAGGTCCACATGACCATTTTCAGTACTAACTTTTCTAGTAATCTGTAAGATAAGTCTGTGTGTGTGATTTGTTAGTCCATATTCCTGGTCCCTCTGCCTGCTCTTCATAGCCACACCTCAGAACCAGCTGCTTGCAAATGCTGTTGGTCCCACTCAGGAATTGGGATGGCAGTCTTTCATCTGCTAATTACATTTTGTCAGCCCCCAAGTCTCACTTTCTCCTCTCTGGCATAGTTCTGTCACTAACATGTTCAGGAATCTGATTTTAATGTCATTATTTCCTTGGTATGCCCCGTGGGTGGCTGGTTTAGTCTCAATTTACGTTTTGAATAATTAACTCTAAGCTTTGAGGGCACTGAGCAATTCACTGGTGTGGCAGATGCCACTTTTCAGAAGATGTGCTCTTGGCCGGCACAGAGCTCATGCTTTGCTTATCTGGGGGTTCAGCAGCCCCAGTCCCAGCACTGCAAGAAGTTGAAGTTAGTGTTTGAGGGGTGGAGGCTGGAGATTTCCAGTGTTGGAGTGTGAGGTGGAGGCTGCTGTTGGCAGGGAAGAGGTGGTGCCTGCCTTAGGAGTCAGACAGCAGACAAGGCACAGGGGTACAGTTTGGTGCTAGAGGAGCTACAGGATTTGGGAGCTAACAGGATCCCAGCTATGTGTTTGAAGGCTTGCTGGATCCTGGAAAGCAAAATGACCGCTGTACAAGTGGACTGCAGGGTTATGGATAAACCCAGAAGTAAATGTGGGAGTGTAGTCAGAGGCTGTGAATACAGGGGCTATATTGTCCCAAGCTTTTATTCTGTATTGTTATGTCTCCTGGTGGTTCAAATAAAAGTGATACCTGTCCTTAAAAATAATTTCCAGCAGAAACAGTAAAATAACAGAACAAGCTCCTTGCTCAGTGCAGCAGGGTAACCTGTGGGCGTACCGTCCCTCACGCCACAGCCGAGTGGAGCTGCTCCCTGTTTCCTGTGGGCCTGCACTCCCAGCGGCTGTGAGGGTGCAGCAGGGAGCAACAGCAGGACTTCTGTGCTCTTCTTCCCACCCAGTTCAGTACAGTGCCTTGGTTCCCTGAGCAGGCCCAGTGCAGCCCCCTGCAAAGGTGCACCACAGGCCTCCTTCCCAACACAGGCTCGTGATCACAGTAATGACACTCCCCGTGAGCATCTGCCCAAGGGGCTCCTGTGATGGCTGTGAGGGGGAAATTGGCTCTTCTGGCTCAGTCCAGTACCTCTGACATGGTGCATGAAGATTTTCAGTGCACTGAGTAATGCCAGCTTCCTGCTTCTTCTGAGCTTTGGGATCAAGTGGCCAGGAATATGTGAAAAGACAGAAGTGAATTTGCAGGCTTCAGAGAGATTTACAAGTGCAAGTATTTTTATGTTTGTAATTGTCTGGGCTAAAATCTATTCCTAAAGACTTAATACTAACTATGCCTACTCTGCTGTGAGCATTCAAAAAGTTTTTGTGTGGCTTAAAATAAGAAAGGCCATGTATAATTCTGATTAGAAATTATTCTAGATTGCTGTTATTAATTCAGTAGCCTGTAGAAACTGTGAGCTTCTCCAGCTACTGTTTACTGACAGCCTTGTATTTATTAGCTAACGGAAACTGTGAAAATAACAGGCTTTGTCATTTCACTTCTGAGTTTGTAAGGAATAAGCGATTCATCTTTCCAAAGAGATAAGGAGTGGATGCTGAAACATGCTTTCTATATGTAATTTCACCTGATCTTTCAGGATGAAGTGATGCATCTGTTGAATTAGCTCCAGTCAGGTTCAGTCACTTTGTTCTTGCTTTCTAAAACTTAATGTTTGTGAAATGTGGAGTTGTGTTTTGTGTCAGGTAGAAAAAGGTGGCCTGTGTAGCTGTAATTGTGAAATGTGTGGAACGAGGCCATGAGACAGTTATAAAAATCGGTTTTAATAAACAAATGAAGGAAAAAAGCATGGAAAGAGGCTTTTAGATAAATATTTTGCTTGCTCATAAGTGAATAATGTGAACTTTAAAGTCTTCACAATATAAGTTTTAAGGTTTTTTTAACATGTAGGGTAGAAGAACATGGAAGTATTATCTGCTTTGAAAATAAAATTATTATAAGCTTTAAGCTGCCGTGTAACAAGAGCTTTAGAATATATAAAAGGAATTGTAATCACCTAAATAAAAGAAGGAAATGGGCTTATCCTAAGCTAAAAATTGATGATCCTGGAAGGGAAAACTGAACAATCCTGGGAAGGGAAGCTAAGACATCACCTTCACTGATTTACGATCCTGGAGAGGAAAGCTGGACCTCACCATCACTGATGTATGCTTCTGAAAAAGGGAAGCCGGACATCATCATTATTACTAATTTACAACCTGAAGGTATAGAAATTCGACATCACAAATAGGAACTGATCTCAATGGGGTATAAAAATTGGACTTCACAAATAGAAACTAGGAGGAAAACATAAAAAAATGCTGAGAAATGCTTATGAAGATGCTCAATAAATACCAGCAAAAATTTGTAGCCAGGTGGAGGGGAGAACCTCCACTGTACCTAGTGTGCTGTTTTGCTCACACTTTACCATTTGAAATAATGAATTAATAAATTGATTGTTGCTTGATATATTGGCTGAATCAAGCTCTTCATTCCTTACATGTTGAAGGATGGAAACATTATGTAAGGAGTGAATGCAAACAAGGCTTTCAGCATCACAAAAAACCAGCATTGATTCTCAGAGAGAGAGAGTGGAAGAGCAAGGCAAAATTACAACATGAAGACATAAAGTGAGATGAACCACAAATTTCAATGCAATCAAATCTTGTTCTTCTGACATGTTTGCACATTTGCAAGAAGATAAATTCTCAAGTTCAAGTTATGCAAGAGATTCAGAAGTAATAGTTCAGATGTAGCACGTTTCAAGGACTTGATTTCCAGTCAGACTGTCTGTTACCATAAAACATAGATACAGGACAGATTTCTGCTACTTCTCGCATTGGTTTTATATAGCTTTGTTTTGGTGGGGGTTTTTTTGGTTTTGGTTTTTTTTTAATAGTAAACCGAAGGCACTTTTATGAGATTGAAGTGTTGTGGTGTGCAGAGTTTGAGGTCAATATCCAGCAATTGATCTTGTCAAAGCTCAAAAAAAGCCTTGAATTCTGTAGGAGTTCTGATATTCCAGCAACCTGATTAAAGAGGAGACTAGAATTAAACTAGCCTTATGATAGGAGTATGATGTTACTGTCTCTGTGTGTTCCATTAAATGTGCTTTAGTAGTTGCCATGGTTATGTTGTGGCTCAGCTTGTGCCTCGGGAAGGGGTTGGACCTCAACAGAGGCTGGCACTCCCTCTGAGGAGTGTAAGTACACAGAACTGCAGGTTTTGTCTGTACCTTAAACTGAAAGCAGCTTTCAGTACTTTTCAAGTATAGCTGTCCTCGTTTCACTTCAACTTTCTGTTGAAAAATCTGTTGCATATGGAATATGGTAATATATTTTTTCAAGCAAAGAGAACTAAACTAGAAAATACAGCATTAAGAGTTGCTTTTTTGTCCAGGAAGGCTAATAAATATGCCCATTGTCTTTTCCTGTGCACAGCTGGTAGAAATTCCACAGGTTTGAATCCTACCAATGAGATTTTCTTGTGCTGTAACACTGGGAATTTGCTGTTACTCCCAGACTCTCACTGTGGGAGCAGTGGCACTGGCTGCTGTCAGGGCTGGCAATCTGCAATTCCAATCAAGGGGAGCTGAAATTGTCTCTCATTATGATAGTGTGGCTTTTTAGCTTCCTGAGTGACACTTAAAGTGCTACTTATTGCTAAAACAGCATAGCAGAAGAGGCAGAGGAACTCATGAAATGTGAAGTGAGACTATCACATTGATATCAATGTGTTGGGGGTTAGGTTTGTTCCTTTTCTACCTAGAGATTTTTTCTGCATAAGTTGCTAGGAAACGAAGTACTGGGTGTTTATGGGTGCTGTAGTTGTTTTTCTTGTTGTACATACCAGTAAAGAACTGTTATTCCTCTCCCCATACCTCTGCCTGAAGGCCCCTTTAATTGTCTAAACTATAATAATTTGGAGGGAGGGCATTTGAATTCTCCATTTCCTAGGGAGGTCTTGCCCCCTCCTTAGCAGATACCTGTCTTTCAAAGCAAGACACAATGGGAATAAATTGCTTGTTGTTCTGATGCAGCTAATTGGTATTTCTATGAGCTATTTTTGCACTGATTGAAATGTTGAAAGTGAAATGTTATAATGGAGAGGGTTTTGTCTTTATTGCCAGATCACTTGCAGCTTTGCAGTCTGCTACAGAAATGCTGTTCTCCCACACCTGGAGTTTGCCCTATAGGAATACCTGTCTGTGTACCTTTTTAATTTGTATCTTACCTAAACAGGAGGGGAAAACATTTTTTCCTTGCTTTGTCTCTATATTCAAGATCATGGGATTAAAAAAGATGTCCTGGATGACCAAGTCCTTTACTTTGCTGTCATAGCCACCATATCTTACAATCCTCTTTGTAAATGTATTTATTCCATCTTAAAAGTGGCTTACTCATCTCCATTTTGTTTTCTCCTGACTGTCCCAGGACATCATTGCTCTACTGATCCTCCTAATTTTTAGTTTATAATTAGCCACTGTATTCCCATTTCTGGGGAATTGTCTTTCATCTTGAGCAGCACTTACTCCTCACAGGATTTCATGTGTTTGTAGGAAGCAGTCATGTCCTGCCTCCCAGTCCCTAATTTACCAGGCTGATTGCACAAGAGCAATCTTTAACTCTCCTCTTGGAGAGGTGGCTGCTCTGCTTTCCACTCCTGTTCACCATTTTAGCTTGGATTCTTCTTCTTTCTTTATTTTCTTTTTTTTTTTTTAATTTTTTTAAAAAATTTATCTTATTGTATGGATGACCAGGACTGCAGTGTATCAGCTCTAAAGGAACATTGAAAATCAAATTACCTTTCATTTCTAAATTTTTTGGAATGCACTGTCTTCTAGCATTTACTAATGTTGCCAGAGATTTGTAAGCTGCTGAAGAAAAATATGCACGTCATGGGAATTAAGTGCATGGCTTGTTGCTGAGATGGGAGATAGTATTTCCTTTATGTATTAAGGTGGGAACAGAAAATGCTGTCCCTGGTAAATGTGAAATGTATCTGTATCATCAGTAAACTTTCAAATTACAATTTTAGCCATTGAAGCAGATAAGAGTTTTTTCTCAGGATGGAATTGAATGCGTGGATTTATCTCTTGCTCGCCAGATAAAGTTGAGTACCTGATTCCCTGAAATTCCTGTTTTCAGAAATATTATCTGGCTTATCAGCTGTTTTCTTTGCAGAAATGATGGTGTTAGAGGAAAGGCCAATCTGGTTGTGCCATGGTACTCAAGGGGCAGCTGGAGCTCACTCATCAGCCAAATCGTGTCAAAGAAATGCTTTTCCCCCCTCTTCCCAAACTTCAGTTTTTTGAGTTTCTGAGATTCAAGATAAGGTTATCTTATTTCTGCAGCAGTATTTTCTTCTATGCTTTCGCTTACCAAAAAAAAAAAAAAAAATAAAATTTTTAAAAATCATTTAGCCTTGCTAGGCTTTGAAAAAAATGTTTAATTTTTAAAGAGAAGTGTTTCTGCTTTCTCAACAGTACACTGCTCTTCTCAGAGCCCAGGCTAGGCTCAGATTACCAGTTTATAGTAATAATTTATTTGTGAATAAGATAGTACTGAAGCTGTCTCTGAAAGCAATCTCATCAGTACAAAAACCCTCCACCAAATCCCAAATGTAGCCCCTTCAGCAAAAAGAACCAAAAATTTTTTTCCCAAGCCCCCTTGAGAGGAAGAATGCATAACTGGAGAAACAGTAACCTAGGACATTTCTCTAAGTAGATCATTTCAGTGCACTTCATAAAGAAAGTTTTCTGTAACGTCATGCATTTCCCCTGGACTTGCTACCTGACATACTGTAAGAGCATTACTGAAATGAACCTTGGGCTGATCTCCTGATTCCCTCACAGGGACTGTGGCTGAGCAAACTCTCACTCCTCAGGCTGTGTAACTTCATGCTCCCCTGTGATTTTCTGTATGGCAACATCAGGATGAGTCACAAGAAGTAAAACAGATAAACCTGAATTGAACCCACTCATGAAGACAAATTCAACTCCTTGTACAGCAGTAGAATAGAATCCCTCTGTGATATAAAGTATTAAGATAGCTTAAATACAGCACTAGTACTTTTTTTTAGTAATTAGTTTCTGTAATTCCCTAACATTTCAAACTTATGATTGATTGTTCAACATATGAAGGAAAAAACAGATGAAAATGTGGTAAGTGGTGATTATCTGCACTCCATTTTTTTTCTGAGCAAATATGTCTCAAATGGTTATTAAAAAGTACAAAGCTTTATCAGCTGACAGTCATATGCTGTTAAAGTGCTAAAATGATTGTTCTGACAACAATATTCAGAAATAAGGCATACATTTTGTGGTGGATCATGTTAGGGGGTTTTGTTGTTTATTTTTCTTGGGTTTTAATTTTTTTGTTTGTTTGTTTTACTTTACCTTGAGGAATGAATTCTCAAAATCCTCACCTAGTTCTTTGCTTCCATAGTGGTTGTGGGCTGATTTTCCATGACTGTAACAAGGGCTGAAATAGCCTGGAATAATGGAATGGAGTGAGCCATTTGTTCTGTCAAAACTGCTTTTGGTGGCTGCATTTCTGTGAGCAGCCAGTCATTCTCTTTACAGGGTTCATTTCAATGTTGCCCCAGACAGTTACATACAGCATTAGTAGTTGTACTTTTTAATTACAAATTTAGAGAGTCTCATCATCCTTATGCCAATTTTTGGATAAATTTTGGTGAAATTAATTCTTATTTATACATTGCTCTGATCTACTTGATATTTTTCTCAAATGGCATTGAAGAATTTAAGGCATTTGATATCTGAGCTGGGTAATGTCTGCATTGTGATTGATTTCTTTTTCATTATTTCTATCACATCAGCTCAGCTACAGAACATACATTAATGTCATAAACTTTCAAAAAATGGTTTTTGAGCTTATTCATGTAATAGTGGTATAAATCATTTATGCATATTCTGATGCTCTTAGAATTATTTCTACAAAAAATAATATAGATTGTATGTCCCTGAGAACAGAGGAAGCAGTCCCCAGTAGGATTGTCTGTTGCATAAAGCTCTGTTCTGGGTGGGATTTTGAAATACATCTAAGGAACCATCTTTCATAAGTTACTTTTAATTTGTATTTTGTTTGTACTTCGTACTCTCAAGAGCCCTGCTCCTGACAACTGGTAAGTTTTCAAAAAGATAGTTTTCAGAATATTTTTCAACAGAGTAAATTTCATTAATTTTTTACAATAAAACTGCTGATTCAATGTCAGTTTTTAAGCGTGGGGGCCCCAGCTCTACAAGCAGACTTGTGGGAGCTGTGGAACAATAGCTGTAGATCATTCCTACTTGATAAAACCCAAGAAACAAGGGTTGGCATATGGGAACACTTAGTCACTCTTAGTTAATCTTTAAAACCTTTATTGCTTTCCTTTTTACTAGAAAATTTAGTATGTATGGCTGTCAGTGCAAAGGCTTCCACATGTCTTGCACAAAAATCAAAGCCTGCTTCATTCTTACTCTATAATTTTAAATTTTAAATAACTTGAGTTGCAATATGTAAAATACAGGTAAGATTTAAAATGTTTTCTGATTCGCATTCTGTGTTTCACATTGGATTAGTTTTCTTCAGTTATTGGATGGATGGAAAATCACTTATATCTGTAAAATCTAACCCTATGTGGCATGATAAAGCAGAAAAAAACCTGCTCACACAGAAACACAAAAATTGAGTGAGATAAATATTGATAAATCACTGAAAAACAATTTTTCGTTGGATTATGTGCAAAAATCGCTTTAACTTGAATAGCCAGTCTATCACTGTTCTGCTATAATGTTTTCAATTACAAGACTTCGCAATTCACAACATTTTACAATTAAAACTTGCATAACATCCCAAAATCAAGGAATTTGCTTCCTTTAGTGAGGAATATGATACAAAGCTGTGTGGCCATTAACCTTCACTGTGTGTTTCTGTGCTCCTTACAACATGGAATTTGGGAGAGTAGTGTGCTTTAAAGCAGAGACATAATTTTGGGCACCTATTTTTATCAATACAGTGAAATGCTATTGTAAGCACATGAAGGAAAAAGTCTGGTAAATACAAGGAGAATTTTGTTCCTGGAATTTTGGAGAGTGTGCAATAAAATGTGTATCTCTAACAAGAAAAATATCTGAGGAAGTAAAATCAATGAAAGATAGTGCTGAGGTTTTCCAGTACTGGAAAGTACTGAGTGTTCTAAGGCCCTAAAGTTTTCTTTAAGATTAATTTGATAACAAATTAGATCTTGGCTTGCTGTGGTCAGAAAAAGATAAATCAATGATGGCTGAAGCACCTGACAAATTACAGGGTAAGAGCTGCCATGATGCAAATACATGTATCTCCCTTTCCTGGGGTTGGTTTAGTTGGTATGTTTCCTGTGGTGTCACGTAGACCTGGCCATAAAATGCAGCTATTTCCCATTGATTCCTTTATTTCTGCCTGGGAGGTTCTGCCCCCCTCCAGCACAGCCAGCAGGCACAGACTGTTTCCTGTACATCCCACTGTCATGTGCAGCCTCTCAGTGCTGGCCTGAAAGAGCTTTAATTAGCCTGACAGCTGAACCTGCTGAAGCTGAGGGCACTGCTGGATGCCAGGCTTTGCCTGCCTGCACATCACTTGCTGGAGCTGACATGGCTCAGGGCAGAGCTAAAGCTGATAAGCTTTGCAGCTGTCCTGAAGGGATGTGCAGTTAAGGCAACTGTTTGTGGGGGATGCTGAAGTAGTAAATAGCTGGTGCAGTTCAGATTCCCGTGGAGGTCCACATCCTGCACCAGCAAGAGACAAATTGGATCCCAACAGATTTCTTCCTTTTATACTTTAGCTAAAGAAAAACAGCTTTTTATGTGGCGCAGCATTAGCAGCTTTGGTGAGTGGTGTGGGATGGGAGGCATCCATGAGAGGGGGGTAGGAGCAGCAAGTAAAGGCACAGGGTTAATGTGGGCTCCTGGCTTAGTTTACCAAAGCAAATTGGCATTTGTCTTTATAAATAACAAGTCAGCTAATAAGCAGGACTGTGGGCAGGTAGCATAACTAGAAGAAGCAAGCAGGATTATGGAGGAATGAAAGAAGATTTTCCAAGTGGAGATAGGTAAGACTTTTATGGCTTGGAGTTATCAGCCAATATGGAATCTAGGTTGGCAGAATAAATGGCTGAAAACCCAAAGACAAGCGGGCAAACAGCAACAATGCACATTAGAAATAGTGAAATCCTATTAGCAATGAGCAACGTCAGTGGGGTTTGTGAAGGTTTCAAACATCTGTGATCTGGAAAGTCAGACTGGAACATTCAGGGAAACAAATTTTCAGACAAATGTAATAAATTGATTTTTTTTTCCCCCTTTGGGAATATTGTAATCAGCCTTCCTCACTCCAAACAGTTTTCTGCTTGTGGGAGAAAGAAGAAGGACTCCAGAAGAACGGCATATTAAGTGTGAAAGGATTGAAGCTTCTCTTCACCACTTAAAAGGTAAAGCATCTTGAGCTGGTGAGAACAAAGTCTATTGAGTGATGATACTGAGGACAGTGATTACATGGAGAGAGAAAAAAGGAAAGGAGGAAAAATAATGCTAAATAAGGTGCTTCAGAGGAAACATTTCAGATGATGGATACCTATGCTATTCTTTTGCAAGCATCAGCTGTCTTCTGTTATGATTAGTGTTGGATGAAGCAACCCTGAAACAGATTAAAACTGCCACTATCACAAGTTCAAGTGTGTGCATAAGAATTTCAGAGCACTGCCTTGCACAAGGGCATGCCTTTTGAAATTATAATTAAAATAGATGGGTTTCCTTTCACGATGAACCAGAATCCCAGGAACAACTGTAGCAGCTTGCTGGCTCCTCAGCAGGTGCTGAAGCCCCTTCACATGGCTCTGCCAGCACAGAGCTCAGTGCAGGTTAATCTGTTTGGCCGTATTATTGCTGCAGTCAATCTGCTTCTGCTTACCAGGCTGAAGGCAGCTCAGAGACCTTTATACTCTGACACAGATGCAATATTGCTCTTGGTTTCCAAGAACTCTTTATGAACCTGTGACAGTTAGTAGAGCTGTGACGTTGGCTGGGAGCTATTTCCTCAGGTACAGCATTGGCCAAATTCTGCACTTTGTTGTTTTGTAAGTCTATGTGAAAGTTCAGAAGGAAGGGGGGAAAAAAATCAAGTGTTTTCATTCTTCAGCATCACTTTTACTGTCTCTTGGTGGAAAAAGTCTCTTGTCATTAAACCAGAGTACCTAAAGTGAAGGTGCTTGGATCAAGTTGTTTGGGAATTAAACTGCATTTTTGGAGTGAGATGTGGCATGTCACTTCAAAACTTCATTGTAATGATAAGTGGGTCAACAGATCCAAAAAAGACACTGTAGGGTTTTGACTGTGAGGAGCAAAGATTTTCACGGAGCTTTGCTTTAGTTTCTTTCAAAATGTTGGAGACTCAGGACAGGGCAAAGGACACCTGGGTGTTGGGAGAGTGTTGAGACAGCAGGAGGAATGTGTTTAGTGGTGGCACATGGCTGGGAATGGTGTCAGACTGGCAACTGCTTTCAGCTGCTCAGCACCTGCTTGGGCTTTGTCACTGTTTCCCTAATTAAGGGAGCCTCTGCAGCTCTGGTCACAGCCCCAGGAAAGTAACTGCCGGTTTGCTGGTGGCTTGCCAAATCTGCTGTGCCTCCAGACAGAGAAAACCAAAATCTCTATGATTAACAAATGTAGGTTATGCAAATGAGAGATGGATGAATGAAACTGTAAGTGATCAGTGTTCTCTGCTCTCTGTGCCCAAAGGAGCAAGAGAAATCCCTCCAATGTAAAACAGCCTGGAAAATATAAAAAGCAGTTGTAAAGCTGAGCTTGGACTTCTGGGGCTTCCAAACTTGTCAGTCATCAAAAACTTTGGCTTCTCTGTTGACTCAAAGTCTTTTACATTTGCTTACCCTGAAGTTGCACAGTCTTGTTTGTGGTCGTGACCTATGGTTTAGGGGGATAAACATGGCAGGAAAAGTTACTAGGAGAGAAGTCACAGCAGGCAAATGTGCTGACAGCTGTGAAAAAATGGGTCTTGTTTGATACCTTTTAGTTGTTATTAGCAGGCTGTCGATGGCTACACAGCTCAAATGAAAGTAAGCCAGAATTACAGAACTGGTTTTCCAAACAATTTGCTTTGTTTTGGCTACATCCCAAGCAAGTTTTCCTGTTGCAGTGGCTGTGAAAATTGATTTGTGGGTGGCAGAGAAACAAATATATTTTGTTGCATAGCTTTGTTAAATAAATAACAGGCCAAAACAGCAGATCAGAGGCAACCTATTTGTGTATTTTAATGATTTGAAAATGTATTTGAAATACAGCTTCAGAATAGTTGGAGACTTATCTTGATGTAAAGTAAAGGCATTTGAATAACAGCATTGTTTGTAAGATTATATTTAGTTTGGGAAAAGGTGCCAAATAAAAGGTGAGATTTTACCAAATGTTCCCTTCAAACAGAAACTGCCTGGGACTGACTGATCCCTGTGTCAGCCTCTACAACATTCACTGACACTGACTCAATTGTACAGACCAACAACCAAATCATATTTAGTGGAAAAAAATCCAAGGCACGCTGGTTGAATTTAGTTGTTTTTCTTCATCTGTGTGCACTTATATTTTAGGGGCAAAAGGTCTTTTAAAGTGAAGAAGTTCTTAGTCTGCAGGAAGGAAAGCCAGCAGTACATAGTGAGCTGGAGGTTTTATTTCCTTCCCTTCATCTTTTCTGGGTATACAGGTAGTAGACAAATTTTTACAGTCAAGTAGTTTCCTTCCTGCTTACCCTATGCCCCGGTCAGCCCAAAATCTGTGCTTCACAGTCACTTTCTGCAGCTGTTCTGGGCACTTCCATGGGCCTTTCTCCTTGTCCTTGTGTATCATGTGTTTGGCATTACATTACTCTGCAAGTTTGAGTGAGATCTAGGCAAGCAAAACGTCTCTGACCTCCATTTTTTTCCCAATCTCCATACATTTGCATCCATCTGTCTGTCTGTCTGTCTATCTATCTACCTACCTACCTACCTACCTACCTACCTACCTACCTACCTACCTACCTACCTACCTACCTACCTACCTACCTACCTATCTATCTCTTACTTTAAACGACCATATCTCTCTGCTTTGAGAAAAAAAATTGGTGCTGTGTTTAGTGTTAGCTCCCCTATTGTGTTTCAAGCTGACCATTACAAACCTCTTCATTGGGTGACAGCCCCTTTGGTAGCCTTTGCAAAGTTCACTTTGATGGAGTGTGGTGAGAGCTTTGTTGAGCAGTGTATAGCCTGCATTAGGGTACAGTTCTCAGGGCATCTAGCAGACTTGAGGCTCTAAATTTGACTCATCTTTATCTGGGCCTCCAGATGTTCTCAGACATCTTGCAGTGAGATCAGAGTTTTGGTACTTCCCTTTTAGATGTTTTCTCTCCTTTACCTTATAGATTGTTCAGGTATGCCTGGCGTCTGGGGTACAAATGTGATTTTCCCACTGTGATTTTCTCATACACCCCACCTTTTCCTCTCCCAATAAAATGGCTTTAACCATACAGCCTTGCTCTGGTTTTCCTCCTGAGAAAAGAGGAGCCTCCTCTTTTCTCAAGAAGGCAGCTGGGCCTGTGCTTCACTCCCCCAGAGCTGCCTGGGGTGTGTCTGCAGCAGCAGCTCCTCGGCCTGATTTGTGACTCCCCGTTCAGACACGAAGGGCTGGCCACAGGCTTTTGGCTGGCTGGCTGATCTGTGTGTTACAGCTGACTTCTTGTTCAGATAGGAAATCGTGCTGCCTGTCCACTGCTGGATGGTGCTGCCAAATGGTGCTTCAGACAGCTGCTGCTCCTCACCACAGAAGCAGAGGGATGATAGATAAAATGTGGATGTGTCTGATCTAATTTGGAACTTTCTGAAGGGCCTTTATCATTTCCTTGGTGATATCAATGCCCTAAAAGTTTGGAAATGGTGCTCTGAGACCCCACCTTTCATGGGTAGCCTTCCTGGGTGGTGTGGGGCTCGTAAAGCCGTGTCAGCCCTTTTCCCCAGTGCCACTGGCAGGAGAGCAGCCAGGCTTGTAACATCCAGGAAATGCTCTCCTCTGTTTCAAGCTCCTGAGAGAAACCTGCTATTCCTTCAATTATTTTGCAGGCTTCTCAAGGATGGATACAACTCAGTCCCTGTGAGTACTGCAAGCGCTTAAATTATTCTGGGCCATGCCTGCTCCTTCTTCTGGCTGTGCACAGAGATTATAAGAGTTAACTGCCACTTAAAAATCACTTCAAGGAGCAGAAGCTTTCTCTACTTTGTTGCTTTGTTGGTGTTACTTTCAATTAATTTCTGAACATCTGTGAGACAACCTTGAGAGAGGCTTAGAGGAATATAACGATTCTTGACAAACTGTTCTTAGGAGAAATAAAAAAGTACATTTTCTCGGAGATGAGAAGCATCTTCATGAGATGCTTTTCTTACTCTTAAGCAATGGCCTTCATTATCAGTGAGAAGCTAGTTTCTCAAAATAAATTTATTTTTGAACAACTATTACTGTAATTGCATTGTATCAGTGATACATTTTTTAAAGTAGGGTGTTACACAATAAGGCAGCAGCTCAGTAAATGGAATAAAAAAGAGCGCAAAAGCTGAAGTTATGAAATGTTAGAGAAACGTTGGTTTTGTTGATTTAGTTTTGGAGGAGCTAAAATCTCACTGCTCTAGAGTTATAATGTACATTCCAAATTCCCTATCTGGTTATGCATAGGGGGGTTTGAATCTGTATGCTCCTTGCTATCACACGTCCGACTTTCATTAGTGATTAGGACAAGGAACTGGAGATGGAATTGTTCAAATGCTCTGAGCACCCTATGTGGAGTAGGTGCCACAAGCATGTGGGAGAATGAAAAGCTCAGGATTTTTCTGTAATGATCTTTTCAAACAGGCAGTGTAGTTTGAAAACAATAAAAATTCATCAACAGGTACAAATTCTAAGCACAGTAGTTAGGAATAGCAATGGCATGGGGTGAGCTGGCTGTGGAGTCTGTGTTTGTACAGATATGGATGGCAGTTCCCAGGGAATACTGTAGAAAGAAAAATGCTGTTGAGGCATGTGCATGAGGTTTTTAGCCTGGGTGGGAGATAAGTGAGTTGTTCTGCCCAATTAGGGCTTGTCCTAGGGGACCAGGTACCAAATCCTAGAGCATTTGGGTACCAAAATCCAAGTGAGTTGTGCACCAATTGAGAACTGTGGAGAGAGAGGAAAAGAGTGAAAGCATGACTTGTGACAAAGATTAATGAAATTGATATTCTTCAGCTCGAAGAAGAGAGGATTTAGAGGATCCATCCTTTTCACTTAATTACAGACTGTTGCAGTGTGGAAGAGAACGACTTGTTCTGCCTCGCTGCTCTTGGTAAAGCAAGCATGAACAGGCTTAAATTGAAGGAAATTAGAGAGTACTTCCTCAGACTTTCAAAGATAAAGATACAGAGATATTAGCAAGGCTTGGAAAGACTGAAATCTGTCGGGCTCTGAAGCCTTTAAGAACAAGGTGCAGAAATACATGCTAGGATAATATGTACAGCTGGTCGTGCTCCAGGACACAGAAAAGGAATCCTTCCCAAGCTCACAGTTTGGCCATGGATTCTGGGGGTCTTACTGCCTGTGCAGCTTCCATGTGTTAGGCAACAGGGGTGAGCAGGAGCATGAGCAGACTGGGGGATGCTGCTTGTACGTGGTAGAATTTATCAGCTCTTGAGAGACAATAACTTTCCTATGGGCACTTAGACACATCCCTGGCCACCTCCCCAGAGTGTGCTGCTTTCTCCACCTCCTTGCATTTGGAAGTTTGATCTCCTTACAAATGAAGAGTCTACAATTGCTGAGTTGCTTGTCATGTCAGCAACCACGCATTTCAAATGGTCTTTCTCATCCATGTCAATGAGATTGAGGTAGTAAGTTATTAAAAAACTTGTTTGGGAAGTAAAATCTAACCAGGCTGTGGTGGAGTTTGTATCCTGCCTGCTCTGTGTGTGATTGCAAATCAGCTTCAGGCATGAAGGCTGTGTGCTCCCAGGGAGCTGAAGCTTTAATCAAGTGTAATGGCTACTGCTGGTTTTCAATTTTTACACCTTCCAAAAATGCTGGCTATTTCCTCTATACCTACCTACCTACCTATTAGGCAAGCTGGATTTACTCTTTTGTGGGGTGAGTACCTTTTGAAAGGTTCTTTCAGGCAGCAAGATAAACTCAACATGAACTTTTTCTGGAATAAATGAATCTGTTAGGCTGTTCTTTCCATTAATGGATAAAGTGTCTAGTTCTTCAGGCTTTTAGTATTAAGAGATTTTCTTTTGTTATCTTTTCATTTAAACTGAACAATATTTCTAATTTTTCAGTGAAGACTCTAAGTTCTTTAAGGTCTCTGTAAGAACTGTCAATCAGATTTTATATTGAAAATGTATTATTAAATTGGTAGGTGACTACAAAATGCATAAAAATCATTGTTGTGTGAGCTATTCACTGAAATACTTGAATGAGTTGCTAATTCTTCACTCTTTTGATCTATTTTATGTGGTAAAGAAGAAAATATTTTTCATATTTTGATAACTGCATTCTAAATTCATAAAAGTACAAAGAAACAGGATTTTAAAAGCAGAGCCACAGCAAAATGGGCTTCAGAGCTCAGTGGGAAGTATATGGGAAATTCAGGCTGCCTTTCACTCTACAGCTGGCCCAAAGATAAGGAGTAGTTCTGTAATTGCTTGTGTGGAGTACACTACATTGCATTACCTTGTTTCTTAACGCTATATTAGTTTGGAGCAGGAATCCTCTATAGTTAAATAAAAATGGTTTGGAGTAGCTGAGGAGGTCAGCTACACAGGGGTAGGAATAAGCTGAAGATGAAAAGATTCACTTTGTCTTTCCTCTGCAGGTCAGTGGTAAAATTGCTCCAAATTCTTGACTTGCCAAAACCACCCTCAACTGCCCTGAAGTACAATTTTAATCTTTACATACCTGATGAAATCAAGGCAGAAGGTCAGTTGAATCTCCACATGTGAGGACACTTCCATGTTCACTCTCATGCTTTTGCATTACCTTGTCTAGCTGTGTTTCCTTAGACTTGTGTGTAGTTCACTCCTTCTCCTGGCAATGCCATGGCTCTAAGCAGCACATGGTATGTCCTTCTGTCCCAGTGCTCTGCAGAACGCCTTCATCTTTTCTTTTGTGCTTCCTCACAGAGAATGACTAACATCCCCTGTTTTGTACTAATTCAAAATCTCTTTTGTCACAGAAAGGTGTTGCTTTTACAAGGAAATGATTTCAGGCTCAGGAAGAGTGTGAGACTCTAGCTTGAGAACCAAGCTAGCTGACTTGAAAAATGAGTCTCTCACTTCAGGCACAACTTAAAATTTTTACTCATTTTTAGAATGAAATTCAGTTGAAATTTCTTCTGAAGTTCTAAAATGTGCAGAAAATTGCTTTCTCTGTCTATCAATCTGCTGTTATCAAAGCTGGACTAAGTGGATGGAGTGCAGTGTCATGAGAGACTATTTGTGCAGATACTCTTAGCTCAGAAGTGAAAGGCTCTGAAATCATGACTATGAAGCTGTCAAGAAGCCTCTAGTCAAGCATTAGATACTGAGGCAAGTGAATGATTTCAAATAAGCACCTGTGCTTGTCAGCAGTCAATTTTCTGTCTACATTTTTTTTAATGGGACATGGAACTGATTTCTAATTTTCCCCAGAAGATACAGAGCAAATTTCATTATACCTTTCTAAAAATATTAGGATTTTAAACATTCAAAACCCCCAAATGACCGTTACCTCTTGCCCTTGTTGGAATTACCAGTTTGTTGACTTTGTTTGACTTTTTTTGGCATTTTTTCCTGGAAAACATTTTGATCTTCTTGGTGGGTTTTTACTGCCTGTTATACTTTCAGGTTGATCACTGTATCTTCCCCAACAATTTTCCATTTGATGTTGAAACTCAGTATTATGCACACAAATCTGAGGAAGAAAGAATTACTAGCAAGATGAGTTTCTATGCTGAAACAATTTTCTCTCTAGTTGAACTACAGTTTTAGCCCACACACATTTTTCTAGCCACAGTAATGAAATAGAAATATCTACAGTTCAATAACAATGCAAATATGACTGACAGTACTGAACAAATTAGGAGAAATGTAGCAGTTTTCTAACCATATTAGAATGTCCTATTTGATAACTAATCAGCAAGAGCTTAAAAAAGGCATTTCTGTAGATTTTATCATCATGAAAAACACGTTGACTCTTAGAATTACTATTTTAATCTGTACTCTTGTTCCTTCCTCGTTGTTTTGTTGATTCATTATTTAAAAAAAAAAGCTAAATTTGCTGTTTTGCAATTGCAGCCATCCCTAAAAAAATAGACTGCTTAAGCACCAGTGGTATTAACAGGATGTACTGAGTGTCTTGTTTCTCCATTTCTCTCTCTTTAAAATGGATCTTTTGGGGTTTTTTTTAACAGTCTGAGTTTATTGAGAATTACAACTAAGTCATGACATGGTATGGATGAAGTTCCCCATTCCCCCTAATTTTCCTGTAAACCTTAGATTTTGGTTGAATGAATGGGATTGAATCAGTCAAAAACCAGAGGGAGATGGGTGATCACTGGCCAAATAGTTTGAAATTTGCCTGTCTTCTGTGTTAGACTGAAAGTGGCTAAACCTGTTAAGGGCATTTCTTTTCATTACCTTGGAGAAGGCAGCAACAGGAGGCTCTTGGGAGGGTTATTCCTGTTCCTCTTGGCAAAGCAATCAGTGATGGGGCTAGCACAGGAGTATCACTGGCTGATTCTAAATATGTACAAGACATATAGGACTCTGAAGAAGCTAAAGTTTAAGCAAAAACCTCCTTAAAGTCAGCAAAAGAAACTTACATGTTTTTATTCTTCTCCTGTCTTCTACAGTCACATTCCCCTGAAACAGCAAAAGCTTGAAAATCTAATTAAATAACTCTCTGAGCATAACTTTCTGATCAGGTAATATTAACTGCTGGGAGAGCTAGAGAAGTACAGCTGTTAATAAATGAGCTAATCATTCATTTAAGAACCCTCTAACCTACACAGATATTTAATATCAAATCTTGAAGCACAGGATGAAGAAAAGTGAGTGTTAACCCTTCTAGAGTATCTTTTTTTATTGGTTGCAGCTGTGCTCTTTGCATTACAATTTTGGAGTCAAGCTCTGAAAACTCCAGCACTTTTTGTTTGTTTGTTTCAAGACTACAAGGTTTTTATGCTGGTGGTGTTACTGGGAAACACTACACCGTGTTTAAAAGGGCAATTTCTGTTGTGTGTATTTGTGTGTTTATGTATCTACTGATAAAAAAGGTGTACCTTTTAGAGTAGCAAACACACTTTAAATTGCTTTTTGAAGCATTTTGGCTTACTTTGAATTCCTTTTCAGGCTTTCTGAATGGAATTATTTATTATTCTTGACAGTTGCATCTGTGGGACTATATAAATGTTACTGAGAACACAGCTTGAAGAAAATGACCAAAGCTGTCCCGTTGAGATAAACCTTCACAGATCAATTAGGTTTTCATTGTCAGCAGTGCTAGAGGGGGAAAGCCCCACTTGAGCAAGCTTGCTTGGCAGCTCTGAAAGCTGTTACCTGGAAATGGTGTGATGATGATTGCTGATTTGCACAGTGCTACTGCCTGAAGAGCTAGGGGGCAGAAAGCTGTGCCTTTTCTCCTCAAGAGCGTGCACATCACACATTATTATGAACATGTTCCAGCTAGTGAGTTTTTTATTTAGATTTAGTATTAAGCAAAACACCTGTGCACAAGCCCCAAGAGCCACTTTGGCAGTAATTAGATTTGCAATTGCTGCCCAGCAGCGCAAAGACAAATGTACCAATAAATAAATTCTACCAGCCAGCACCAGTGAAAACACTGACTTAGCCCAGCAGATGAAAATAGAAGAATTTCACCCAAACCTTTAATTTCCACAGCTGCCCAGGAGCAGGCATCGAGCCTTTCTGGAGAACTCTGGCTGGAGGCTGGCCAGAGTGATGTGCAAAGCTGTCATCTTTGCTGAAGCTGAGCAATTCATGGGCGCTGTGTGTTGTTATGGTCTTTATCCATCAACCTGTGGAAAGGGTTGCTGCTTCTGAGGCCTGGGAACTGGTGGTTTTTACCAACAGGATGTTCTTCTACACAGAGTAGAGGGTGAGTTTCTTTATGTAGATTCCAAAGGCACAGAAGTTTCAGATATTGTAGATGTGTATTTGTTTTCTTGCTATAAAGAAAAATAAAGATTATCAGTAGGAAAGAAACATAATTTGTGTTCTTAAAATAATTGATATGAGGAAATTCATCCTAGCAAAAAACAGAAATGAGCACTTGCAAGTTAAATATAATGTAAATTTGAACAGGTTTTTTTTTCCTGTTAGCTTCTCTAAGAATTCAATGGAATCCCGAGTTTATATGCAAGCAGGATACGCATGGGTTGTTTACATGAACTGGAATATGGATGGAGATTTGTTTTAAAGTATGGAAAGCTTAAAAATATATAAACCAGTTTTTAGAATGCAAGATATCGTTGAGATGTTTTCTTTGAAGTAGAGACCTTGTACTCTGGATGTAAATTGAGGGAGCAGAGGGGGTGTGTTACACACTCATGTGTTTATGGCTAAAGACAAACCTGAGTTAACTGAATTACCTCAGCCTCCAGTAAAGGAAAATGAGATTATCAGGGTGACCTTGCAGCTGCTAAAGGCTGGGAGTGAGTGTGCACAAAGCCTGTGCTCATTTAGGAGCAAGAGCAAGGAAGGAAATTTAAAGAAGAGGTTGGCAGGAAATCGTGTAAGCAGCCTCCTGTACAGACCATGCCTGTGCCAGCCCAGGAAAAGGCAACGGTGCTGAGCGTGACAGGGAAAATGGAAAACGATACCATGGGGGACCTGTGTGTGTGCTTGTGATGCCCCTGAGGAACTCTGCAGCAGTCATAAAATAGTGCTGGTTAAATTAATAAATAGTAAATGCTATGTTAGTATGATTTCATTAGGAACTGGAAAGTAGCCTACACTTTTTAAACAAAGTATCCCCTGATCATGTGGTAAATAAGTACTGAGTCCCATGGCTGCTATTTTAACATGTATATGTTGTATTTACAAGCTTTCCTCTTGTTTTGAGAACAGTAGTGCTGCTTTCAATACAGTGTCTATGCTCCTGTTCTACTTGCAAATTCCAGTGGTTTCTGAGAAAATTGGAAACAACAAATTGCTAAAAAATGCAGATGCAAACTAAAACTGGAATTTATTATTTGAATCAAGCTGTAATGTTCAGCAATTTAAAACTGCGATTACACGAGGTAATTGGAGTTGCTTTCCCTGCTTTCCCTGTAGTCACTGTGGGTCTGTATTAAGACAAATTCTTGTGGAGGCTCTCCTGTCATGGCCAGGAACACTGCATTCCTCAGCTGTGAGTGGAATAGAATCCATTTTCCTGCCTTCCTCTGGCACGCTGGGACTCAACTTAGCTGGAAATGAGGCACAAGATTCCAATGGGACAGGCCTTTGAGGTAGCACAAAGGATCCTTTTTCTGGTTTTTCTCTGATATTTTTGCTTCCATGTGTGTGCTCAGCTTTGAGCATCTTCTTTGAGATGAGCTGGAAATGAATTTGCCCCACAGGGATCTGTCAGATTTCTACCTTTCTCTGAAGCCTGGTGTGCAGATCTCCTGCTGGAACTGGTAGGGCTTTATGTCACTCAGTCACTTGCCTGCTGCTACTGCCATCTGAGGAGTAACTGTCCTGTCCCTGTCTGGGAAACAGGAGCCTCCTGATAGCTGCAGCACTTTAGATCAAGCTCTCAGGGCTTTGTACAGGTGAGTCAGAGGGAAACTAGAGGGGAGGTGATTTTCTTCCCTTAGATTTTGTGAGAGGATACATGAAAATGGATACACCATCATTTTCCAAAGGCAGCTTATTCCCTTATCTTTCTCCAGGGACACTTTTTCATAGCTTGGAGCCTACCTGTGGAGCCTCCAGCCCCCCTGTGGTCTCTGCAGAGGGTGGTGGTGCTGGTGAGCTGCCTGGGAGCTGTCCCCACCCCAGTGTGGTGGCTGAGCACTGAAAGCCAATTGCCTTGGATAACAATCCCTGTGAAGGGAGCGATCCACACCTCAGCTGGAGCTGCCACAGTTTTGGGGAGCCAGCAGTGTGACAGAAATGCCCCTGGCTAATGAGTGCAAGCTGTGCAATGCAGGCAGCCAAAAATGGAGGAAAGCAATTAAGAATCAGGAAGCTTTTCTGAAGCTGCATTTGTTGTTGGATCTAATTAATTTTAGCAGACGGTAATTCTTTTGTATATCTTGATAATTCTGTGCCTCTCCTTTATGGTAAAATAAATAACTGCAGTTGAATCTTTAGAAGAACCAAGGCAGTAGGTGGGCTGTATTGAACACCTATCAATGAAATGTAATTCTAAGCTATAAGAATAATGGCCTCCAAGAGCAGAGCTAACATTCCTCTTAAAAAATTTTTAGACTAAACTAAATTCTTAACTAATCTTTCGATTTAAGGAACAAGTGATTTCCCCCCTCTTTAATTTAATGGAAACTTTGATTTTTGTGTGACAGAGATGAATGACCCAGAGTAACTATTGCTTTCCCATTTCCTTTTCTTTTGCTCCTTTTCTCCAAATCCAAAGGAGAGCAATAGAGTTGGTGAAGGGTCTGAAGAGCAGTTGAGGAAACTGGGGGTGTTTAACCAGGGGGAAAGGAGGCTTGGGAGGACCTTATAGCTCTCCACAACTGCCTGAAAGGAGCTTGTAGCCAGCTGGAGGTCAGTCCCTTCTCCCAGGTAACAAGTGACACAGGACAAGAGGAAATGGCTCAGGTTGCATCAGGGGAGGTTCAGGCTGGATATTAGAAAAAATTTCTTCACCCAAAGCGTTGTCAAGCGCTGGCACGGGCTGTCCAGGGAATTGATGGAGTCACCATCCCTGGAGGTGTTTAAAAGATGTGCAGATGGCAGCATGTAGGGACATGGTTTAGTGCTGATCTTGGCAGTGCTGGCTTAGTGATTGGACCCGACTGAAGGGTCTCTTCTGGGGATGAAAACACCACTCATCACCTTGAAACTAGTTGCAAAGCAGTATCTGACCAGTTGGCAATCTCAAATTGTCTCCATTATTTTTTCTTCACGACTGCTGTCAAGAGAAAAAAACAGGGGCATGTTTATGATCTGCAGCATGTGTGGAAGCAGTGTCCTACTGTGTTTTTTGGAAACTCGTGGTTGGAACTAAAAGTATTGGTGAACCCCTGCCTTACTAATGAGACTAGATGGATTCTAAGTCACATCTATTAAACAACCTTGTGGTGCTTAACAAAAACAATCCAAGAGAAGGTGAAATGTGGGTACTGCAGGTTCTCTGAGCTGGAAAGGGAGTGTTTTCCCCAGGCAGCACTCCTGTCTGGACCCTGATGCTGCTGTGAATTCCCTAAGCCAAGGAAGTGTTCAGTTGTACCAAACAGGGTGCAGCAAAAGGGTTGATGCATTTCTAAGAACAGAAAGAGTAGAATGTTTTCACAGGTTATTGTCATTCAATTCTCCTCAGTCCTTCCTGGAAGAAAATGACACCTGTCCTTGCAGATGAAGAAGCTGTTGAATGCCAAGATAATCTCCTAGTGTGTCTGTTGGGAAGGGATCACTCCTTTTTATAGGCTGATTTGAGTTGAGGATGACAGCACAAAGTTACCATCAAAGCTGCTGCTGCCAGAGGGTTGCTTCTTTTGTTGCCAGACTTTTGTAGAAGTGCTCAGTAACAAGAAAATTTGCAAAAGAAATTTAGTATTTCCTAATGCTTTATTTATGATTGATTTCAAATATGCGGAAGTGGGTATAAATGTAAAGCAGGATAGCCTTATTACTGTTTGGGGTTGTTTGTTGTTTTTTTTTTTTTTTTATTTTAAGAAAAAGAGATGCTAGATTGTCATGGGAATATATGCTTTTAACAAACCAGAGATGGTTGTCTTCCTGTGACTGAAATTTCAAGCAGTATCTGATGAAGAAGCTGTCAGCAGCTACAAATCTCAGGCAGAAATCAAAGCAGTGATTCTTCAATTCAGCAGTGGGGAGGACAGCACCTAGTTCAAAATGAATGGAGCCCAGTGTTAAAAGAAAAGCATCTTTCAGGGAAAAGGTGTCTTTCCAGTGAGCTTATGGAAGGAAGTGAGCATCACTGCAGGAGTCAGCAGTTGCCCAGTTTGTCACAGCTCTGTGACAGCAAATAGTATTTATTCTGCTGTCCTTCACCCCATGTTCAACCTATGACCCAGAGCATTAGAATAAGAGCAGTGCCCTCTTCATGGACAGGATCAGAGTCACATTTCCATCTGGGAATCATTTTCACTCACTGGTGTGCTGGAGAGCAGGTGTTGGAGCTCAGCAACCTTTCTGCACCATCACAGTCTCCTAGATGACTGTGATCTCACCAACAGCTTTAAGAGGGCTTTGTAACCTGTGATGCCTTAAGTTGTAGCTTTAATATTTTTAGATTCTGTGCTGCATACGATGTAATTTTGAGCCTCATATTAAGTGCTAGTAAGCTCTCTTCACAGGGTAGGTAGACAAAACAAATCCTTTTCCTGCTGAAGACCAAGGACAACTTTCAGCTCAAAAGCATCAACAACAGTGGACTGAAGGGAGGAAACAGGATGGGACCTCACAGCCTGAAGCTGTAATTGGACAATTAAACAATATGCAAATGGACCAAAACTTATAAAAGTGTAACATCCCATGACCACGGGGCCATTTTTTTCCTGCCTATTCTTGGTCCACCCTGGGTGCAGCCTTGGTCAGGCTTCTGTCTTGCCCAAGGTGGATCCTGGAGGCCTTTCAATAAATACCTATTTTATTCTCTAGCTCTGTCTAGTCTCTGTTCCAAGTTGGCCTTCTAAAGCATCACCTGCCACTGGGCAGAGCTAAATGAATAAGAATGGTAATGAATAAGAAAGGGAATCACTTTGTAGCCATCCAAGAGAACCACTTCTGAGAAGTGAGCCTGACTTCATAAAGTCCTGTGACATTTCAGGTCTAGGAAAAGCCCTGTTTGTCAATGCAAGTATAAGTGCATTGCAAGAGAGGTGTTTCTCTGCGGGATAAGTATGAAAGATTAACTACTTGAGTCCAGCCTAATGGTTCAAAATTTAACTCGTTCAACTTGGAGAAAACTGGAAATTTTGATTACAGTTATGCAGGCATAATGCTGTAAGGGTTATTCTTTCTCCTCTATGACTGCTTGTGTTGACAAGTGAAAAATTAATGGTAAGCGTGCTACTGTTCTCTTTCCCTGCTCTGCTCTCAGAGTTCGTCTCTCTTGGGGATGCTAATGCCTCTCACTGTCTCTGAAGCAGTGAGGCTACCTTGTATCCCATGTCCTTTTCTGCCTGCCTGACAATGTATGTTTATATTAGTTTTTATATGCAGACTTTTCAGGTGCCACTCAGGTGCCAGCATGGGAGGACACTGCTCTCAGAGGGAATGAGGTGTTGTTTAACCAGCTCAAAACCAGCCCTTCACTGGGCTGAGAGACTAAAGATTTAAATGTGGTCTGTTATTTCTTCTTGTATCTTTTCTGTTGCCAAATATATCCAGTTTTAAGGGGGACAAGTTAAGATAAGGTGCACCTGTAAAAACATGAGGGCACTATGGAAAATAAATCTTCCAGTGAAGAACAGGATAGTAATTAGAAGTGGTTCCAGGAGCCCGTTGCCTTTGAAATCATAGAAGTGCTGCTTCTGGGGAAATAATTTCAGCTGAAAACAGTCCTAGCAATGCCTGCAGAAATCACTCTTACTGATTTTTTTGTTGTTGTTGTTAGCTGTTTTCAAAAGTTTGAAAAGTTAGAGAAGGAATGTTGCCTCAGAGATTTGACTGTAACTGTGACTCTTGGGATTGGTGATATCTCCTGGGCCCAGCCTATGTGAAGCCTGTAAGGCCTTGCTGAACACCTGCTCTTTTCATTAAGTTGCTGCTGCTGGCAAAGTGAGTGATTATCTCTTGAAATGAATGCTCTGTAGATATCTTCTCTATAATTTATTCTGAGCTGCCTTTTCTTAGTAAAAGTAATAATTTGAAGTTTGGAAGGAAAATTATTATAGGAATAAAAAGGTTTTATGACCAAAAACAAGTTTTCCCAATTTCCTGGCAGAAATCTCATCTGCATGCATAGAAATATTGAGGTTAGAAGCAGTTGGCAAATTCACATTCTTGGCCTTTTTTCTCATTTTCCAGTGGGGACAGAAGCCTTGCTGATTGTAATTGGAAGACCCCCTGGAACTCCTGTTGAAATTATTGCTTGCCACATGTGATCAAAAAGCCTGATCCTTCTGCTTTGTATAAGGCCTCATTGTTTGGACCTAGCAGTGGTCATCCATATACTGGTGACCTCCAGTTGTACTATTGGATGTCTTTAGGAAAAGGGGACCTGTTGTCCACAGGAATCAAACAAAATGGCCTGACTCTTTCAAAACTCATTTTCCAAGAATATGCTGCTGCTATGTTCACACTCCTGCAGGATGTCCAGGCCAACTTCCAAAGCCAGTTTAAGATCTTGCTCCTAACCTTTAAAAAAATTATTTCATAATTTCATAAGGTAATGGCATCAGCCATGAAGGTATATTCCTGTAATTATTTAAATCCTAAGGCTCTGTGCTTTGGTTGCTGTCTCAGTGGTAGGGTTGAAATCCATTAATCCACAAGATAACTGTGCAGCAGGGCACAGGAGGCAAAATCGAGATCTTGTTAGGCCAGGTTTGCCACCAAAGCAACTGCTTCCTGAATTGCATCTGAAATTTGAAAACAAACTTGCTTTGAATTGTACATCAACAATTGTTGCCAAATCTTTCTGAGACATCAATGAAAATGCTGTGGGTTGTTTTTAAACTTGAGTGCCTGTCAAGCCTCCTCATGTCTCCAAATCCCCTAATTAAAGGATGGTAACTTAAGAGTTTTGAGAAGCATTGGAAACGTGTGCATACATTTGTTCCTGGTGTTTATTACTGGAAAAGGTCTGGAAAGATAAAGCCAATAGTTACATGGCACTTGAAAGTAGAGTGCCTGGAGCATGCCCACTTGAGTTATATCTTAGAGTTTCCCTGTGAATTCCACTCAAAATAGATTCCAAGTGCTTTTTTTTTTTTTTTCCATTTTAAAAACTCACCATAAACTTATAAAATATATTGGATGACATTCTCAGCTCAAGTTGGAAAATACTGTTAAAATTAATTAGTCCTATCACTATGTGCTACCTAGAGCTGTATGTACCTAGACCTGAAGAGAGAATGCAGTCATTCTTATGTTAGAAATTTGTAATGAACTGTAAGAGAAAGAGAGCGTGTACTGAAGTTTTCAGCCTTGGGAAGAATATTTATTGTTAGCTGCAGCTGTCAAACTATTTACTGAAAATATACCAGCCATAAGTACAGATTGTGTACTGTAGGCAATGGTACCAGATCCTAATCATTATTCTGGGATAACAAACATGGTGATTGAAATAACTTTGCTAATTTAGGGAAGAGCTGCTACCACAGCTCCTTGAAACAAAGAATATTCTTTGAGTTGCAGTTTTTGGCACGTAGAAATCAGTGAAAAGGCTGTTCTATAATCTAGGTTGACCAAATGAAATCCCATTTTGGTACACAGTAAGATGGGTTTGCTAAATGGAAATTAGAGAATTATTTTCCAAGGGCAGGCATTGTGTATAAGATTAACACACACACAAAAAGAAGCTGATTTGGTCATCCTACCATTTTTTTTAAATTTCTTTTTTAATCAGAGTAATGCATAAACTTGAGTCAAAATTAATAAATATGCGTTTATTTAGTATAATGAAGAAGTTATTGCCCCAGAACTCTGTTTCATTAGTAAATGGTGGCACTTGTGCTTACCACATGATAGATTTCAAAATTTGAAGATATTTACTGTAGTCCTGTTGTCCCAATCTAAGTAGTTTAATAAGGGCTAGCAGATGAATGGTGGGAAGGAATTTCCTTTACCTAGCTGTACAACATGGGCCTATTTTCAAAGGTGTATTACCTTGTTTCACAGCAGAGAAAAGAACCCAGTGACTCTTACTGCAACTTTGAATTCAGTCACAGCTAAAAGAAGCATTAATTGAAAATGTTTTAAACATAAGATGTTACTTTTTAAAAGAATGTAGTAAATTCAACCATTAGAAAAGGCATGTGTGGAATGGATCTACCTAAAAAAGTATAAAGTAATTCCCACGTGCCAGCTAACTAGAGCAGGTTTTTGAGACTACTGCACTCAGCCTGTGACAACACAAAGGAATCTGTGTTCAAAGGTGTTTGCCTTGTCTATCATCCCAATATTACAGCTTTAACTACCTGGCAGTGTTTCTAAGGAGCTCATTCACATTTCAGCTATCCTTTCTGTGGTGTTATTGTGCTAGCCATCACTTGGGGCAGCCCCTGTGACAGGGAAGGTTTAGCCTGGCTACTGTGGGCTACCTGTGAGAGGTCTGAGGACAATGGAATAACAGTAATAGCTACTTATTTATGCCAGATGCCCAAAGGACTATGGTTCTGGGAAATGGTTGGGGCTTTCTCATTGCTAGAGGGTTGAGAGCTGCACTGTGGTCAGAAGAAAGCAAAACTTTGGGGATTTAAGTGGCAGGAACAGAGGGCAAAAAGGGATACCAGGGCAACCTAGCCCTTGCTGTCTGACATGCTCTTTATTTATGCTGTATACCTCAGCTCAGTGAGTCATGCCTTTAAATAAGAAAAAACCAGAACTGACAAATGACACATGTGAGGTTCCCTCCAGAGTTATTTTTTCCAGTAAACAGGCAACAAAACAGTGTCTGAGGGAGAAGGTGACAGCTCTTTCTGAGAACACTAAGAACACTTGAGAGGATGAGCAGCTACTTCAAGCTGGGAAAAACTAACATGGCTCAGAAGCAGGTGAAACAGGGGCCACTTTCTCCTGAAACAATTTTAGGTATCTGGTTGCCGGTGATGTTTCAGGCTTTCAGCTTGTGTCTATATAAGAATATTTTCAGTGAACCATATTAAAATGGAAAAGAGTTCCAGTCTGAGGCTCTGTGAGATCTTCAGAGACAGCAAGAAAAGTAAGTTTTCTGAAGTGCTCTTCTGTAGAAGCTTCACGTGATGAGGCAGGTTAATCTCTGGAGTTAGCAGAGTTCTATAAAGCTAAAAAAAGATGGATATGCCCTTCTGAAATGAAATCGTGGTATCTGGCAGATGGTTCTTTGAAGGTCTCTAATTTTATCAAATATTAAATGCCAATTTTGTGGTACTTATTTTGCCTCTGAATTAAAAAAAAAATCTAATAACATCTTCTGGAAAATACACTCTTTGTTTTTACATGGGAATTATAAGAAAAGGACTTCAATGATACTTTTCTGCAAAGGCTAAAAGATAAATAATGAGGACTGATATAAAGCAATGTGATTTAAAGCAACAGGAAAAAATCATGTTTTCATACCCAAATTTCCTTTCCTTTAGCATTCATACTTAATTGGTTTGCAAAGAGCAGCCGAACTGCACTGAGTGGTAACTTTTGTGATAAGCTGATTTGTAGGGAAGCCAAGTCTGCACGACCAATTCATAACAATTCAGTTGGACAGCTATCAAAAAACTCCATTGCCAATTCCTCAGTCAGTGATTTTCCTCATCCAGTGGTTTTCATTCTTTACAATGCTGTTGCTTAATTACCAATTCTAAAAATTCAAGGTTATGTTTAAAAATGTAATTATTCAAATGTTATTTTAGGTAGAAAATGTATTTAGGCAAAACTTTCTAAGCTGCAGGCTTTTTAGTCAAAATAAATAGCTTAAAAATCTTTTGTGCACTGAAATAGCTTGACTGTCATAAACTTGAGGATGTGGAAGACAGAAAAATTAGAATATAATACTTTTTTCCCCAAACACAGATAAAGTTCAGCTGTGTCATTTAAAATCAGTGGTAAATGAAAATGTTTTTCCAGTAACCACTTCCTGCTCCCTCTCTGCTCTATCCCATGTTTCTTCATCTGCCTTCCACCAGCACAAGGCAAAGCAGGTTGCTGCCATTTGTGAAGGTAACTCATAAATGGGCCCTTGGGCAGAGGACTTGGGTTTGCAGACAGGTAGTTAGCAGGAGCCTGCAGTAAGGAAAAGATTCCTGCAGGTATCCTGCTTTTCCTTTGGTCTTCCTCAAGCCTTAGTTCATCTGGTGACTGTGTCTTCCTGCTCTGTTTCTCCCCAGCAGATCAGAAGCTGTTTCACAGCAATGGCCCCAGCTCCCCCATGACACAGCTCTGGCTCCAATTCTCATGCCAGGGCTCAGACCAAAGCAGCAGCTGATGTCAGCTAGGGTGGGCAGTGACACGGAAGGGACACTTCACAGTTGGACTTAGTTATGTCTTAAAAGTTTTTCTTTTTTACATTTAATGACTCTTGTAGGTTTGGGATGATTTTTACTTTTCTCTGGATAACTGTCAAGAAAGGGCCATTTCCAAAGCTTGTCAAGTGTTGCCATCCTAGAACCTGAAGTTAGCAATGAACAAAAACCTGAGTCATCGAGTCTGGAAGCATGCTGGGGCTGGGAATGACAAGGTATGATGTATTTTAATGACCATCTCTAGTTTTTTGGTCTGAGTCAAATAATTATTTTTTTATTTTGTGACATTTAATATTCCAACATAATGGACTTAACAATGACCTTGAAAACTAAACACTATTTGGCTTCTCAGAATTGCGGGCTTAATATTTTATGCTGTAGTCAGCTTGAAAAGAGAAAACATAACTAGGGAATTTGGCTTGAGGGTTTTTTTGTTTGTTTGTGTTAAGAAACAGCCATGCTCACTTCACCAGCTTCTGTCACTCAATATTATTCTTAGACTCTTATTCTCTCTCCCCTTTAATTGTGCATTTCCAAGCTGAAAAGTTTTGGACATGGGAAAACTTGGTCCCATTAACCATGCTTCTCCACACCTGTTCCAGCTTGGCTTGATTGTCTTTAAACTGAGAGTAACCAGAACTGCATTTCATGTTTAACATCTTGGTATTGCTTAGACTGATGCATTGGTAAGGTTTCATTAAAATGTTGACTTTTCCTGATTCTTAAACTAAAATGATTCCGCACGTGTTTGTCCCAGGCGAGTTTTCCAGCTTGCCAGGATGGGAGATGGGACATGGTGTTAGGAAAAGGAGGAGCTCTTTAGATGAGAGCCCTCTTTCCCCGTGCCAAGGTGGACACTGTCCGGTGGCACACACTTTCTCTTAGGCAAGAGCTGACAGAAAGAAGAGCAAACCTATGCAGTGAATTTCTCATGGTGGGGGAGTTGTAGTCTAGTGGAAGAAGCATTGGATTAATGCCCAGGTGCAAGGCCGGTTTTGCTCATGGGATAAACCTTTGGGAAATCATCTCTCTCTGTACCTCAGTTTTCCCCTTACCAGCATTTACTGCTCTCCTTGTCAAGCATTTGAATGTCAGTCAATGACAGAGTCTGTGGACCTGCCAGCTTGCATTCCAGAGGCACCACAAGCACTTGCCAGTAGCTCAATTATAACTAACATTATTCTGTCCTTTCTAACTTAAGGAAGAGTTCCTTTTAAACCTGTCTTTGTTCACCGATGTTACACCTGGGCTTCAGCCATGGGGTTGTTCTGGATATGGGCCAAACGGGGAAGCTCACAGCTTAGTGTCCTGGGTTGACGGTGCCTCTGTATCCCAGATCGTGAGATTTTCTAGGAATTTACTGAAAAGGAATTATGCACTTACCTCATCTGTGGCCCTGCTACCTGTGGCCCCCTCAAACACAAAAGCTTATCCAAGGCTTATTTGTCCAAGTAAATCAGCTGTTTTGGAAAACTCCTAGGGAAACATGGATGAGGTGCTTAATACACAAGTGGTTTAACCTTTGAGGATTTTGGAAACATCTAACTTGTGTGCTGGCATAAGACTTTCTGATTTACTGCTTTTTTTTTTTTTTTTTTTTTTTTTTTTGCCAAATGTCTCTGCCTTTTTCAACTAAATAATTCATTTACCCAGTAAATGACTGGGACCATTCATGGAGCCATGGTCAAAACATACTTGAAAAAAATGTGGAGTTATCTGCCAATGATTCCTTAATAGGCTGAACATTTTCTGATCTTTTTTTCCATATAAAATTATCTAGAAGTTCATGGTGAGCAGTGTGCAATATAACAATAGCATGAAATATTAAATGGCAAAGATTTGATTCATAGCTCTATTTTTCTCGTCTCTGTTACGTTCAGGAGAAAACTCTTCAGATTTATTTCCTGGTGTTCACTTTGTAAAACACTCACATTGCTACAAAACAAAGACCACAGTGGCCCTGAATACATTTCTGTAATGTGAAAAGTAAGTTGTGCCAAAATTGCTTATTGATACTGACGCCATTTAAAGATTAGATTATTCCATTGTACTTGAGTTAATTTAAGATTCTCAGGATTTTTTACACAATTTAATCCTTAATGCTTTTTCTTACTTCCTTGACTTTTTTTTATCCTTGGAATACTCTGAAGAAGTTGCTACCTGTGCAAATAACTCTTTTCTTATGGGAAGTTTTAGTTTTTATGCCTATAAAAGCTTCCTGTTGTTTAATGCCACCCCAGTGCATAAAATTGTCCAGAATTCTGGTCCTTGGTGGTTGCATCTACCTAGAACAGCTTTTTGTTGTTTCAGCCTAAGACTGAAATTCTGTGATGGACAATGAAAATCCTACATGCCTTTTTCTAGTTGATTATGATATTTGCCTATTCAATACTTGGATATTTTTAATTTGTTTTAAACTAGATTCACTTTTAATTTGTTTTTAACTCGATTTCACCTTTTATTCAGAAGCAAGGTATAACCCAGTGCTGCAGTGGTGCTCAAAGTGGGAAATAAACTCTTGTTTTGCCCACAGTGACTGCGAGAGTGAGGTCCCATCTCTTCCCACTCCTGTTCTTTCCCCTCAGTCTTCTACTTGCCAATGCTTTTGCCAAGCAGTGAGTACCTTGTTAATCTGCTATGACTGTGTGACAAATTGTACCTCTTCCTACTCTGAACCTTACGTGCCATTATGTGACACCTGATTCATGGAGATGTGTTAACTGAAAATAAATTACCCAGCCTGTCCCCAAAGTCATCACCATCATCTTTAGCCAAGTGGAAAACAACTCCCAAACCAAATTCAATAGCTTCTGTATGCTCTTGAGCCTGGCATTTCTAATATGCTTTCAGTTAACTGTCCTAAACAATTTATTTATAATTACACCCTGGAATCTGCCTGTACTTTAAAATGTGTGTGTTTGCACGTACATCTTCTTTAAATTTTGTTTTGGGGGCAGCAGGTGGTAACAGCAATACAAGCAGCAGAAATGTGCTAGCACAAGCCTCTTGCTGTGTAGCACGTGATGCCACCCTGTCTAGCTGACATTATGCAAAACATTAGAAAGGAAGAAGAATGATTTAATATTCTAATTGAAAGAAAGAATTTGCTTATTCAGAGCAAGCTGATCTAATTTAGAATAAACAGGGGTTATATGAAATTAATCACATCTAACCAAACCATGGTGCAATAGCATTGTAGCAAGGTCACCAGTCACAACAGTATTAAAGAATGCTTAAATGATACCCAGTTTACAGCCCAAAAGCCTCATTAGCACTCACATGAGCCCCACATTGCTGGGCCTGGGATTTATCCTTGCATACCATGGGGATTGTTTGAAGTATAGTAGTGCAGAGGGTATTTCATGAACTGATTTTGCTTTAATCCTTTCTGAAAGATTGTGATTATCTTTTAGTTAGGAAAGTGCTGCTATTTGGACCAAACATGCAGGGGAGAGAATGTTCTTGGATAGAATATTCTTGGATGCAATAAAACCCTCTGGAGTTTAGAGGGACAAATTCAGCTACCGCTCAAACCATGGCAAAGCAGCAAACTCCGGGATGGAAAAGGGTGGGAGTAGCCATTTCCTGAGAGTTTCCTAAGTGGTGGTGCCTTTCACTGGGACTGGTACTGCTTAAGCCATCAGATGGTTTTTGAAAATCTTTTGTACAAGTGGTATTGTTTTAATTACCTTTCCAGAGAAAGTGCAGAATAATCACAGTAGGAAGGCTCTTACATGAAAACAAGTCGGAGTCTAATTCTGATTTCATCAAAAAGGATAAGAAATACTTTATCTCCCTGTGGGCCACCTTCATTTCTCTCTCTCTACTCTGAAAGCTCTTTTGTAGAAGGGAATTATGAGGCCAAACAATACTACCAAAATTTGCTAATACATTTATGCTGACCTTCCCTAGTTATTTCTGTTGAAGTCTGTATTTCCAAGGTTTCTTATTCTGTTCATCACCGTTTTTCCCCATGTAATTTCTCAGCAACACTCTCTTGTACTTGAAGTGGTTATTTTTCCTTTATAAAGCCATTGTAACTTGAGAAAGGATTTTTAAAGGGTTTAAAATACAAATCTAATATAGAAAAAAAATCCTTACAAGGAAGTGATTATGGCATCCACTGTTTACCTGGCCTTTGGTCCAACAGGAGTTGGGATTTTTAAGTGTTTATGTAACACAAGGATAAAAAGGGAATCAGTTGGAAAATTGCTTTGCTCCAGAGTATGGAATATACAACCTTTAGAGCCTGTAAAATATCAGAACATACATTAACTACTTACCAGTGTCTTTTCAGAAGGCAAGAGCCATTCTTGGAGATGCAGCAGCTATAAAGCATGAAATCCACTATCCTAAAGCAAAATATGGATCATTGCCATGAAATGGCCAGCAGTGAACTGTCCTGAACTCTGCTGCATATCTCAAGCTCTTTTGGTGAGCTTTTCATAGGATTATTGGTGAATCAGTGTTTTTACTTGGCCCAAAGGTGGGATTCTGGTATCTTGCTTACAGAAGTTTAATGAGCTCATTTCACCTTTAAAGTGTTTTTTCTAACAGGGATTTGTCTTTCAGAAATAATTTAGGGTCATTTATATCAATGAATACCTGACATATAGAACTACAGCATTATATTCTTTAGAAAAGAACCCTCCTCAATGTGTATTTGACATGTGAAAATGAGAGATTGAAATTGTCACACAGTCATTATAGGTGAAAACAGCTTAAATCTCTACTTGACAACATGAAATTATGATTATAAATAGAAACATTTAAAATTATTGAGAGCATTACAGTATGATAATCTTCATATCACAGTATTTTAAAAATAATATGCCAAATCACAATGGTAACTTAAATTTAAAGTGCTAATAACCGTTCTCATAAGTGGGGTTTTTTTTTCCAAAATGGTGCAGCTTCCCTTTTCAATTCCTCTAACACCATATTCTGCATGTTCCTGTGGAGGCTTAGATCCAAAGACTCCCTCAATTTCAAGTTGACATCTAGAACTGGATGAGGTTTTTTGTAATAAGCAAAAGATCCAGGTCAGTGCATTACAGACATTTAACACTATATTTTGCAATTGCAAAGCTGGGTACTAGCATCAAATAGAAAGGAAGAAAATGAGAATTGGACTAGCAGAAAATGAAATTACTATTATATTTTATCTCTTGAATGAGAATGTGGAGATGACTGTGTCTGCTCTTAGATGGAGAATTAATTCTGGTGCAAGATAAATAGGATGTTAACAGTGAAAAGCTGTGCCAGGTAATTGGCCTTTTACAATTAGGTAAAGGCTTTGTGTGACAGTCAACCAAAGTCTTAAAAATTACTACAAAAATGGTTACTTAAAGTGACAGAACAAACAAGGGGTATTCAGACTTTCTAATATATTTGGAGCTGAAACATTTTAGATGAAAGAGAAGAGTTGCTCTTGCAAACCCTTCTCTGTAAGTGCAAATGAGATTTATAAGAGGTTTAGGACTGATTTTTGGGTACAAGTCATCTGGAAATCATTGAAAGAAATGAAAATGACACAGAACGAGGATTTTTACAGCATGGTGCTGTTGCCATTGTCTCCTGATGTTCTGAGAACAACAGAAATAGATTTGTGGCTGGCCAGGCAAATCACTGCTTGTTGTGGGACTTGTGACTATTCCTAACACACAAGACTGGGCCAGGGTTTAGACTTGGTATTAAATCAGAAGATGAGGAAATTTAATTTCATATCTAGGCAAACTGTGGCTGTTGATAACGGGTGGGAAAAAATAGCTGGTTATCTGTGTATGTGATAAAAGAGAATACCAATTGGAATTGTCTGTGGAAATGGAAAAATTTAGTGAATTGAGGATGGATGAACTGCTGCTCAACACAAGGAAGGAAATTAAAAACCCAATCAATACATGGCTTAGTATTTTGGCATGTATATCAAATGCTACTTGCACATCATCACTAGCTAATTTTTTAAACTTAAACTCCCTCTTCAAAAAAATGCCCAAACCCTCAAAGTTAAATATTTTATATAACCTGTGTATTTTTTTTAAGTTGTGGTACTGTTGACCATTTTTTTTTTTTTACTTCATTTGCATGAAGAAAGAGAATAAGGTAGAAAAGGAAGGAAAATAGAAAAAGCAAGTACATTAAATTATTTCCTTTGTGCTTGCTGCAGCTTATTTTTGATTCCACAAGTTCACTAAACATTGTTTGGATGACAAATGGCAGGAGGAGTCAAAGTGTCTAAAAGAATAAATCCTAGTCAAGCACAGACTTTGTTAAGAAAAGTATTCATTTGCTGTAGGAAGAGAACCCAAGGAAGGAGCCCAAGGGAAGGTCGTCAGAAGGTGGGGTAAGAGCAAGTGGAGGTAAGTGTCACATGCACCAGGAACTATGAGAAATGTGCTTCTTTTCAGGGAAGGGAACAATTTCTCAAGGTGATTTTAAAACGCTCCTGCTCAACGAACCAATATCCATGCCAGCTGTACAATCTGGGATAGAAACTGTAAATCAAATAATGTCAGAACAGCCTGAGCAACAAAGTCTTGGTTTGGGTGAGTAAGAGCCTGCACTGGGCTGGGTGGCTGCTTTTGCTCTAAGACATGGTTAGTCACTGTGTTAATTGTTGACAGGTGTCACAATGGCAAGGTCCCTGCAGCCTGGTGAGGTTGGGTTTCCCAAACTAAAACAAAGACCAGTCCATGCATGCAGGTTTTGTCATTTAATTGCTGTATCAAATATGACCAGCAAGCTCTATGGAGCTGTAAGGTTTGTGTCCTCCATCCCACCATGCACACACTGTGCATTAATATCACTGATAGAAGGGGCTGGGTAATAAAGCTCAGTGGGGATCCCTAAATCTAGAGGTGCAGAGACATGAGGCTTCACAAGAATAAAGATCAGCAGCTAGCTGCGTTTATCAGCACAGCCACACAGTGGGAGACAAAAGTTTTGGAGTTAAGCTGATGTGCTAAGTTAACAAAATTTATTTTCTGTTCAGCCACTCCAACATATTTTGCAGCTGTGTGCTACTCTGCTTTAGGGATTGATGCTTCTCTTCATAAATATTGTTTCGTGGAAGCTGCCTATCTCCACAAGTGATGGCACATGAAGCATGCATGAAGATGAGACAATAGCCAAAATTAAGTATACGCTGATAAGACCAACTTTGAGCTGTATCCTTAGATACCAAGTAAGATTCTAGTCCAATTAGTGTCGAGTGTTCCCTTTTCCAAGATAATTTACAGTTTGGCTAAGTGTATAAAAGCATGTAAATCTAAAGTTGAAGTTTTAGCCTCAGTGCTCTCTCCAAACATATATTCTCAACAACAGCAAATGCTTTCTCTAAATTTATGTTTCGGCGGCTGCTTTGACAATTTTAAGAGCTACTCTATTTCTGACTTAATCTAAAATTACCTGATGATGATTGTAAGCTGTTCCATTGCTTTAAAGAATCATCCTAAAAGCTGTGGTGCTGATCTGGATTAGAGGGGAGTTCATCCCCAATGTATCTACCACAGGATCCAAGGCCAGGAAAGTTTACTAATCATTAGTTGCAGTGGCTGTTTAAAAATTGGTGACACGGATCAGAATTGTCTCTTCCCAAGTATTTTGACACATAAAGGGAATGAAAGAGGAGGAGGAAATGGATTGTTTGTTAGTTTTGCCATCTCTTTTACCTGAACTAGACAGTATGAGTAGAGATTTGGAAGGGAAAAAAAAGTGTTTTAAAATTTCTTGTTTAGGATTATAAAGTAAGTATGTGCTTTTTCAGTGTTCCAAATGTCTGCTGTTCACAGTTTCTACAAACTTCATGCTCACTTGTCAAAACTTATGCAAAACTGTGAAGGCACATTCGTTTTTTTTCACAGCTGCCAGACGTGGATCTCTCTGCATGCTCTTAGAAGGGAATCAGAGTGCAAGTGCAGCTTCTCTCCTCTCTAAAAGAAAAGGTTACTCACTGACTAACAGGATTTCTCAGTCTGCAGAAAATCCACTGTCTCTTCTGAAAAAGAAGGAAGTGTCATGCAGATAAATCACATAGGCAGTAAACAAATTAGCATATGGCAGCAGGAAGCAAGGAGTAGTTTTGGTAAGAGTGCAGTCTGGTACAACACACATTTCACAACTTTCTGTGTTTATCAGCCTGTCAGTTTGTCACCAAAGAATTTACAATCCTTCTGAAGTCAAAGAAGAATTACCCGAGATTTGATCTCTGCTCCAGCTGCAAGTTTTTTCCACTGGGATTCTAGATACAGAAGTAAAATATTTCTAGCTACTTAATTAGTAAGAGGCTTAATTTTTTTTTCAGGTAAGAATAATGATAAATGCATTACTTCCATATAATCAATTATTTACTAGAAGATTTTGGGCTTTTTCAAACCCCACTTTATATTTGTGAATGCATCAGTTTAACAAATAATTGTCAAAAGAACAGAACAGTGCTTTGTAATTTATTATTACTATTGTTATGTCCAGTCACTAATAGTTTGAGGGTTTTTACAGCACACTAGCAGCTCTCAAAATTTAGAGTGGAGCTAATTTGTTATTGTAAAGATTATGTAAGGCCATGACCTGTGTCCCATTGATGCAGATATCAGAACCCCATAGCCTCCAATGGTACCAGAGGCGGATTTGCAGGTTGCTGATAAGAATTGGGAAAAATCATCATTAAAATCTGAAAGCAGTCACACGGGACAAAGCAAGGTATGTGTGTATGTACATATTTTGGAGAGCAAGGCAGCAGGGCAGTTGGTCAAATCTTTGAATTAGGAATGTCAATTAAGGAAAAAGAACCCCTTTTGTTCAACAAAGCAGTTTCATATCTTTTTGATTAAGAAGACTTGCACAGCCTCTCTTTCCAGTTCTAAACGAAGCACATTTACATGGCTGGTGATTTCACGGTGTGGGGAGAGCCAGGGCAGCCCCACACGGTTCTGCTTTGTGGCTGCAGGAAGCAGCAGGAGCTGGAGCAGTGGGGTGCAGGATAAGGCAGAACATGAGGCGTGCCCTGAGGAGTAAACACTCTTTTCACTACCTGACACTTATTTGTAGCCCAGGGAAGCAGAGAAGTCATTTCAGTAATTTCAACAGGTTTGAGATGAGGTCATCTCTTGTAACTCAACCCTTTTAACTCCAAATACAATTTCATGCAAGGCAAGAAGCTGGGAAATACAGTTACTAGTGATCTGCCCTACAACCTGTATGATGTCTCTGCTCTTACTGTTTCAGCTGAGAGGATGGATGATGCTCAAAGAAAATGAAAGTTTCTGTAAATCCTACATTTATCTTCTCGATGTAGGTAAGCATTAACAAGAAAATTTATCTGTAAAATGATCTGCATTGTGCCTTTCTTTGCATGCAAGGAACCCAGCTAAATCTGCACTAGATGCAATGGCACCCTTCCATTGCCTACAGCTTCCAGATTTGTTTATGTTCTGTGGAATAACCATTCAGATGTTGTTCATTTTTAATGCTGTTTGATTACTTGTAATGAGCAATCATAGTAACAAATTAAGGATATATGAAAAAACAAATGTCCATGCTAACCATAAACCCAGACTATATCTGCAGTATTTAGGTGAGAGCTTATTCCCATTTATTTGTTCCCGACACACTTGGATGCTTTTTACAATGAACAACACAATATTGCAATCCACAATGACAGACTGGCCTCCAGGTTTGGCCCTTTATCTATAATAGGCATGAAATCTGCTGAAACACATCTGGCTAGTTTGTTAATAGAAGAGCTCCTAAATGAGGTGTCTGTTACCAGCACAAAGTGGAAGGAGAAGAAGGAAAAGAGGTAGAGGAAAGGATGTGTGAGTAGAGGACGTGAAGGTGGCTTCAGGCTGTACGTGGTGTAGTTAAAGGATAGTTCAAGGGAAGGTGCTGAGAAAATTGATCTCAAAAGAACTCTGTCTGTGGGATAGGAAGCATAAGCTCAGCAGGATCATTATGGGAATAAAAGACCAAGCTTTTCTAGCCAACAAAGCACGCCTAAGGGAATGTGAAAGGGGCTGTGAGCATCTAAGTCAGTCTAATGAGCATTTGCCTTCCAGAACAAGGCTTAGAAAGCCACTTAGAGAGGGAGCCTGATGACATTAGTCTCAAGTGGAAAACACACGGCAGTGCCGCACCAA
Source organism: Cettia cetti (assembly GCA_013401135.1). Lineage (NCBI taxonomy): Eukaryota > Metazoa > Chordata > Aves > Passeriformes > Sylviidae > Cettia > Cettia cetti. Next base: position 116,557 of record VZUI01050477.1, read on the forward strand.
AGGAAAGTGACATCTCCTGTCACCATGGGATAATAAAGACAGTCTTTGCCATGGACCTACCCCTTAAGAGAGGGCTGTCAGCACTTAGAGGACTGAAGCAGCACAGGTTAGTACAGGCATTGGAGCTTCTCTCCATTGATTTCCACTTAACTGGGTTTTTTTGTTTTCAAAGATGAAACAAAATATCTTTGGTCTTGTAGTGTAGCCCTGGTCAGGCTCTTGTCCTGCCCAAGGTGTACCCTTTAAAGGCCCTTACATAAATATCTACTTTATTCTCTTAGCCCTGTCCAGTCTCTGTTCCAGGTCAGCCTGCATAATTTTATTTTGCTGAAAATAAATTGGTGGTGAACTCTTCCTTCTCCAGTTTTCCTCAGCAAGCCAGAAGCTCTATGAAACGCCAGCTTTTGCTAGACTTTTCTTAATTCTTCTCTAGAGTTCCCTTGTACAGGTAAAGTTATGTACCCAGGGCTTGGATCATCCGTTCTCTACAAAATCTAATTTTGCAGCATTCTCCCTGGTGATGTGGTTTCCTTATCAAACATCTGTCTCTGTGGGGGTGGGAAGTGTTGCCAGAACAGGCTTCCATATTGTTACTGCCTTCTCTGGATACTTTTTGGTAATTTCTTATGTGACTGATTAAAGCAAATTGTTGCTATTCAGTGTAATATTGTACAAAGGGGTTATTACCTGTGCTGGTGAGAAAGCTGGACTGGGCAATTTAAATTGGGCTGGAAGATAAATCAATGCATATTATCAACTTGGTCCCCCTGTCAGACCTTAGCTGTTATTATTATTCATATTTAAATTGAAGAGGTTTGGTTTGTTTGTTTGTTTGTTTGTTTGTTTGTTTGTTTGTTTGTTTTTGCAGCCAGTTAGCTGAGTGCACCGTAGTAGTCTCCATGACCTAACCTGAGTAAGCTTGCCAGCCAGGTTTTGTGCGGGATGGAATTCGGTCACATCTCTGTCAAGAGTGATTGTACTGCTTGGAAAGGGGTCTTAAGGTGCCTTCTGTCCTTTCAGTGAGTTCAATGGCTGAAGTTTGGAAAACTACTTTTCTGCTTGAGCTTTGGACAGGGCATGAAGGGGCATTGGGTTAGAAGGGCAGATAAAACCCCTGTGCTGTCTCGTTTGGGCTGGGCATGAACCAGCAGCAGCCTGACTTGCTGTGGGTGGCATGAGCCTCCCCTCACACAGGAGGCCATGCTCCCCACAGCATCCTCTCTTTCCTTTCCCTCTCAACCTGATCCAAACGTGAAGAGAGGTTGCTTAGCGAGTTTCAGCACCCGTCTTGGGCATTTCGAGCCTGGGCTGGGGAGACGCCCGTGAGTGGGGTGCAATGCTGTGAAGGGGTCCCAGCACTGTGAGGGAGGCAGCGATGTGAGGTTAGGAAGGGGTCCCATTGCAGTGGGAGGCTGGGGAGCCCAGCATGGTGAGGGGCAGGTGTGTGAGGGTCTGTGAGGGGAAGCTGTGAGGAGGTCCTGGGGCTGTGAGGGGGGCAGCTGTGAGAGGAGGTCACCGCGCCGTGAGGGGCAGTTATGAAGGAGTCCCAGCGCTGTGAGGCGTTCCCAGCGCTGTGAGGAGGAGCTCCCAGGGCTGTGAGGGGCGGCGATGTGAGGGGGTCCCTGGGCGCTCCTTCCGTATGGAAGCCGCCTCGCGCCCGTCCCGCTCCACAGCACCGGGGCCGGGGCGGACGCGCGCCTGGCACTGATTGGCTGCCGCTCTGCCCCCGTTCCCCCGCCCGCCGCGGGCGCCGCCGCTCCAAGTTTGTGTCCGGGCGGAGCCGCCGCCGCCCGCGGGCTGCTCCTGGCCCTGCGCCCTGGCTCCTCCCTTCGCCGCCGCTCCACCGCGGGGTCCTGCCCGACCGAGTCCTGCCGCAGGGGCACTGCTGCGGCCATGGCGGGGCACGGGCGGCGGCGCTGAAGTGTCGGTCCCCGAGCGGGCGCCATGCGGTCCCTGAACATCACCCCGGAGCAGTTCGCGCAGCTCCTGCGGGACAACAACGTGACGCGGGAGCAGTTCATTGCTCTCTACGGGCTGCAGCCGCTGGTGTACATCCCGGAGCTGCCGGGGCGCACCAAGGTGGCGTTCGTCCTCATCTGCGTTCTCATCTTCGCCCTGGCGCTCTTCGGCAACTGCCTGGTGCTCTACGTGGTGACCCGCAGCAAAGCCATGAGGACCGTCACTAACATCTTCATCTGCTCCCTGGCGCTCAGCGACCTCCTCATCGCCTTCTTCTGCGTGCCCTTTACCATGCTGCAGAACATCTCCTCCAACTGGCTGGGCGGTGGGTGCCGGTCCCGGGCCGGGCTGCAGGGAGGGAGCAGCGGGAGGACGATGAGGGGCGGCGCCGCCGCCGGGACCTCCGCTCCCCCGTCTCTGAGGAACCCTTCCTGCCCTCAGTGAGGGACCCTTCCCCTTCCCGCCCCCTGCGAGGGATGCCCTCTCCATCCCTCCCTCAGGTCACGTTAAAATAACCCAGGGCTCTTTCCGGCTTGTATTCCTTTAAAGTTGTGGTGTGCGTGTGGGAAGCGATTCGTTGTGTGGAGCTGGTCAGGAAGCCTTGCCGTACTACTTTCTCTCTCTCTCTCTCTCTCTCTCTCTTTTTTTTTTTTTTTTTTTTTTTTTTTTTTTTTTTTTTTTTTTTTTTCCTCTCCTTTTCTCTCTATGCAACGAAATCTGTCTGGCAAATGAGGTATCAGTCTTTATACAGCTGAAGTTCCTCTGACAGCTGTCAGCTCGGAGACAGACCTTAATCTTCTGTGAGGAAAAAGAATTCCTTTGGAGGAACAGGTGACTGAGAGAACATGTAGAACTTGTGCTGAAATAATTAATCCTTTAAAAATTTTTAATTTTTTTTTTTTCTTGGGAGCTGTGTTGTATTCCCGTTGATGTGAAGAACCTTTTGGCAAAGCTTCCCTGATGCCTACAAAGGATTTTTTTTCCCCTTTTCTATGCATCCCAGTTCCAAAGTAGTAAAAAACAAGCAGAGAAAGGTGCAGTAGAACTGTGTATGGTATTTATCTTCCTTTTTTTTTTGTTCTTAAAACAGTGTTTGACAACGATAAGTGGAAAAATAAAAGGGATGGTTTTGCAGCAAGTAGCAGACAACATCTTATACAACCACAAATTGAAATATTTTTCAGAATATTTCAGAATTATCAAGAAAGATGTTGATAAAGTGACACATTTATGTTTCAATTCCCGAGACTTACTGTGTTTCTGTTGTTTGGAGACAGTGAAGGTTATTGTCAGAACATGGAGATTTAATTCCACAACTTCCCACAGACTAGAATGCTAGGTGGGAATTGACAGGTCAGAGGAGACTTGAAACACATGTGAGAAATGGGCTTTATTACAGAAGCTTCAGTGAGAAAGTGATGAATCCAAAGCTCCTGGGACCACTGATAGTAAGGACAGTTGTGCTATTTTCTTATGAGCTGTTTTGGGGAAGATAACTATTGTGATTCTTCTCTCTCCTAAGGAAGGCTCTGATCTGTCAGCTTGATGAAACATCTGATCAGAATCAACTGAAGCCTCTGTGTGGGGTGAATTACAAGAGATAGGGCATGGGCATGTGGAACAGTGTGGGAAAAATATGTACGTCTTTCTTTTCACTATGTTACTGAGAGTCCCACACAAACATTTAGAAGCAGTGAATGTAAAAGTTAGAATAGAATATTTACAACGAATCTCTTCAGATATTCAGTATTTGGGTAGCTAAAGTACACTCTTTTCTGGTGATTACTGTATTTTTTGCCTGCTCTTTGCTGTGCTACGGTATTTTCAGTGCAAGCGAATCCATAGGTCTTTTTGATCTGGTGAAATCATTACCTTGAACTGACAGAGTGTGGGAGGACATAATAAGTAATATCACTGGTGGGTGTTAACCCTTTACTCTGGGGGATGGGGGTGTGAAGTAAAATTGAGGAAAACAAATATGTGAACTGATGGTATCCCAAGAGTATCCGGTTCCTGATGCTTACACGGTGAAGCGTGAGTGGTGATTACAGTTGTACTGCAAATCAGAGCCTGCCAGTCCTGGAGGAGTCTTTTCCTTGCTAGCTTAACTGGTTTAATTTGCCTTCTGCCTTTCGTTTTGGAGTCTGAAAAAAAATCTTGTTTTCGTCCATTGTAATGCATAATCACCGAGTAGTGCGAGATCCAGCTCTGTTATAAAAAAAGGTGATTTGACTTGTGATAAATCCCTGGTGGACAAAGTGGCACATCCTGAGGCACTTGATGCTAGAATTTATTTATGGGGGATTCTGAGCCTTTAGTCACTTTATATCTTGATTTACTTGCATCACTAAAACAAGCACTAGGTGCTGTGAACTGAGATGTGTGTATTTTGTACTTTGTCTTCAATTTAGGACTGGTTCCTTATTTCCATGTTGTATGTGTGTGTTGGTGTTTCTTCCCCTTCAGAAACCCACAGATAATGGGAGAGGGGAGAACTGCAAACACCATGATGCGAACAAAAGAAGAGCTGCAGTTTCAGAGTAGCTGAAGCTGTCATTTTTTCCATAGTGTTTTCACTGATACCACTTAACTTCATCTGCAGTTAAAGATCTCAGTGTGCCTCACTTTGCCTGATGATCAAGCAGCATTAACACAGACCCTTTAGCTCTGTATGGGTAGCAACTGGAAGCAGCACCATATTGACTGAAACAGATTTGAATTGGTCCTGCTTTTGATTCTCTGATCTCTTTAAGAGTCTGTGTAGCTGTGTGAGTGTAAGAGTGACAGTATATGATTTAATTTCCAAACTTCACTTTGCAGCTGAAATGGCTGTGATTTCTAGGGGAGCTTTGAATGAAAATCCAGCATGCTCATCTCTCTTGTAATGCAGAAGAAAATGAAGATTTTGGCTTTGTCATAAATGATCTCTGGGATCATATTTATTGATAAGAAGGATAAAATGGGAGCTCAAGTGGGAGTAAATGGTTGCATACAGCAATAGTGTGTCTTGGTGCAAGCTGAAGCAGTTGAGGACTTGCTCTCATATAGTCATGGGCAGGCAGGGAGGAGGTGGGAGGCAGCAGTAGTGGTCTTGTCATACTGATGACAGCACTATTAAAGATAAATTTGGGGGTTTGTTACTGGGTCAAATATTACAACAGTTGCTTTGTTTCCTGACACTGCTTAGTTAGCTGAGTGTTGTCTTTGCAGAGCTGCCTGGGGCGATGGGAGAATTAATTTAACGTTGTGTAATACACCAGTCCTGGCAGAAGAGAAGGGCACACAGCTTGAGCTTACAGAACAGCCAGCACCCTGCTACATTCTTGTGAATTTTGCATCTTATCAGTTGGAGTGTGTACTCTCGAGACAGGTGTCAGAGGATGACTTTGCCTGTCACTTTGAGAGTAGTGCGTGGTCTGAGGCCCTCCTGAGTACTGAAGTGCCCTGGTGTATCTTGTCTGGCCTCCAGCTCCCACTCAGGAGAGGGGTGGGCATTCTGTGTGTTGCTGTCACATCTGGTGCCTCTTGGTGTGACAGCTGCCTCATCTCTAAAGGCTTGCTGAAAAACTAAGGGGCACCTTCTACCCAGCTGAGTCTTTAAGGTGCTTTCTGTTACTTACCAAGTGTCTTGTGTCAAGCAATGTGCTACCTTGGAACTGCCCTGTGTGAGAACACAAACATTCTTTGCTGAGGGATGAGAACTAAATCTTGCATCTATACCATGAACTGATGTAAAACAATGCATTGCCCAGGTATGCAACACCCTTAGGGATATCATCTGTGTGGTGATGTGTACTGCCCCAAGTTACAAAATGGGAGAAAAATCAACTTGCTTGCTTCAAGCGAGGTGGAGAGAACTCATTATGAACTGTGATAGAAATTCTAGTGCAAAGGCTTGATCAACAGCATTTTACCAGAGGAAGGAGCAATTTAACTTGTATCAGAGAATGGTTTCAGGCTTTTGTTGCCCTGATAAAAGAAAAAGTGATATTTGAAATTACTAAATCACAGTTCCAAGCACAATGTCCAATAATGAAGGCATAAAACATTGTTTAAGGGAACACCACTTATATTTGCAGTGTCTGAATGTGTTATTATTGGGAAAACTATTCACTGCTCGAATAATCTGTGTGATTCTTAGCAAGCAGTGCATAAGGAATACGTCAGCATATTGAAAAAGAGAAGCAATTAGTTATTTTCATTCAAAGTGTTCTACTGCAAATGATTTTCTTTCCCAGTTGAAAATGGTCAGTTTTAGATGCTGCAGTGCTGTCCTGACTGACAGTCTGTTGGAAGTGTTCTCTGAAAGCCTAACACTGTGGAAGTTTAAGCATTTTGATACATACCTGAGATATTCATCAAAGTGTTATCATCATTTAAATTATTCAGAAAAGTCAACACTTTTCTATACTGCCACCAGTGCAGAAATTAACACGGTTCCAGTGATTTTGAGGTGATCCCAGCACTTTAGCCTTTAACCCAGCACTGGGAAAACTTATGGAGTGATATTTCAGTAACCTTGATTGAATCTCACTGAAGTGGACTTTTGTTCTTTGTATTTGTTTGTTAATCATATAATCTCCAAACCATGTTCCAAACAGCCACATTTTTACCAGATGGATTATAACAAAGATTTAAGCTAATATATTTCTTTAAAATCTTCTGTTACTCATTAAGTCTGAACACAAATGTGAAAAATAACTTGAAATGGTTTTAATGTATGTTTGACACAGCTGTTTTTTGCGTGTCTCAATCTTATTTTAATTTGGCTGTATTTACTATGATTTAGTAGCATAATTAATTTTTTTCCTCAAAACATACTATGTCTTACTTACAGTAAAATTTGGCACTTTTTTCTGTTTTTCCTTAAGGTACTT
>VZUI01050483.1:0-28023 GCA_013401135.1 Cettia cetti
GAGGCCGCAGCCCCGCCGGTGTCCCCGTCCTGCCCGCACCGCCCGCGCCCGCCGCCCCGCGGCCCGGCTCCCGTGCCGCCCCACAGCCCCCCGCCGCCGCCTCACCTGAAGTGACCGGCCAGGGAGCAGCGGCAGCACCATACGGGCATAGGGAGCGCCAGCGGGGCCCAGCGATGAGGCTGCGGGGGGGACACTGCACGCCGGCTCCCGCTGCTCCTCCTGCCGCCGCTACAGTGGGGCCCGTGCCGCACGGTCCCTCCTCCTCGCTCACATGCGGCATCGGGTCACACGCGGGAGGAGGAGCCGCCGCCAGCACCGGCAGGGAGGAGGGAAGAGCGGAGCGAGCAGAAAGGAGGAGAGGAGAAAAGCGGAGGGGAGCGGAGCGGGGAGGAGAGCGCCGCTTCCTCCTGCCGGCGCTGCCGCGGCCCCGCTCCCGCAGGAGGATGCGGGCTGCGCCGCCTCCCCCGGGGAGGGCCGGGAGCCCCGGCCTGGCACGGGCGCGGGGCGGGGGAAGGCGGCGCAGCGGCGCGAGGCGGCCCCGCGGCCCCGTGAGGGGCTGCCGGCCCTGAGGGGGCTCCCCGCGCTCCGGGGCCGTCGCGGGAGGCTCCCGGCCCGCAGCCTCCTGCTGTGCCCCGTCGGGTTTCTCGTGAGACGCGCATGGAGAATTTAACACAAACAATTAAAAAATTTTCGACGCACCTTCTGACTAACAGCCACCTATTCGGGAACAGTGCCTCGTATATGATCAGTTAGTTGCTTTGAATTGTGTCTTATCATAAATATTTTGCAGGAGTGCTTATCTGGGCAGAAAGCATTCCTTCCCTAGTCACACCTGTCTCAGTGGCTTTGGTTGGCAGGACCTCAGGAGGTCATCCAGTCCAACCCCCTGAGCCAGCAACCCAAAACCAAGGCCAGGTGAGTTTTGAGCAGCTCCAAGGATGAAGAATTCATGACCTCCCTGAGCAACCTGCTCAGCTGTTTGACCACTCTTGACAATGAAAATGTTTCCTTATGTTCGCCTGGATTTCCTTGTCTTTCAGTTTATGCCCGTTGAACTCTCATCCTTTCACAAGGAACCACTGAGTTCCCTCCCATCTTGTGATGAAGTCTTCTTCATCCCCTCCCATTGGGTATTTATGGATTAAGGGTTCCTCCAACCCTTCTCTTCCACAGGCTGAACAGTCCCAGCTTTCTAAGGCTCTGCTCATAGTAGTCAGTCTGCTATCTGAGACACCCATGTTTTACCCTGCTTTTCTCTCTCAAAGTCTATCAAACAGTACGAGTGAATGCCAATAAATCTAGGACTATTTATTAAACAATTACAGCCTTCTATACAGAGTTAAACTTGACAGTTAGAAATGTCTTCATTGTGAATCTGTTCTATAAATCCACAATACCAAAATCTTACAAAGCTGTGGAGTTGCTGTGTCTGAAGCTGCTGTTGGTAGCTGACAGTCCAGTTCACCTCAAGGCTGTTTATTCAACAGACTGCCATGTCTGTAGTCAGCGTATTATTACTGTTCAATAGATCTGGTCTGGTTCCACCACAAAGGATGACTTTATTTGATGTATGCTCTGTAAAAGCTTAAGGTAAAAGAACACAGGAGCTGAGTTGTACCACTGAGGAAATACAGAACATTGATATAAAATCTATATTTCGAAAGGCTGAAACATATTCAGTTAAACACATTGTTCTTCAAGTGCAGCACCAGGTCTAATATGTGTTTAGACTAAAATTAACAACATGAAGCTGAATTTAGCTTGCTCTGTTCTCAAAAGTACTGCCTTTAGTCCAGGAAATCATATGAATGATTTTTTTTGTTGACAAGATAACTCATACTATTTGAATATTCATACTGTTTTATTAAAGTTGTGTTCTGCTTTTCAGTGAGTTGCAGAAAACTCCAGCAGAAATTGAAAAAAAAAATTAATTTTTCACCTAATAGTTGGCTCATAGTCAGGACAACCTCCTCCCAGGTACAAAACTCCATGTCTTCAGGACCTTACATTTCAAGCTATAACCAAACAAAAGTTTTTGGGGTTTTGTGAGTTACTTGGTGGCAGCATCAGATGACATTGACTTCAAAAATCAATGTAATAAGGATGTATTTGGCCTTAAGTACTGCCCTTATTTCCTCCCATAAACAAATCTGGCTATCTAGAATATAACAGAACCTCAGCTGTACTGGTACTGTTATTAGTGTTCTTATCTATATGTGGATACACTTGAGAAGGAAAGCAAAAACACCTATGTCCATGTTTAAGATCAGGACATGTCTTTCCTCAGCATGCTTTCACATTTAAAATTAAAAGATTATATTGGATCTTATGTTTGTGATATAAAGAGGCAGTTTGGAAAAGTACTAATGGGGCTTCCCTGGAAATTGTGTTCTGCATAGATGTCCTGATTTTAAATGAATTATATATTTCTTCCAGAAGTAAAATTTTCTGTTCCCTTTAAATTCTACATGTTAACCTGGATTTTTTAAATGTCTTCATTTTGTGGTTGGGATTTATTTTAATTCCATATCTCAGAATAAAATGCATTTTCTTCAGATGTACCTTTGTATTAGCTTTTTTTCATTAAGGTAGGAACAAATGCTAAGAGACTAAAACCCATCAAGCCACAGCAAACATTTTCTCACATTTTAAAGAGATCTATTTTTCCCATTGAGTTCATTTTTGTAAAGATATTCAGGCAGCTATTGGCTGTTAGCTTTATTCCAAATCTTTACATTTTAAATCATGCTAGCCAGTTAGCTAATTTGAATCTCCTTTCTTTTGCTAACACTCAGTGTACTAATTTAGGTAATAAAGCTGCACATTTGTTCAAGAATAACCTTTTTTCAAAATCAATTGAAAATATTTTTCCCCCAAGTATTCAGGAAGTCATTATCTCAACCAGTGATGTTGGAAAATGCATCAAACAGCTTTTTGTTAAGTGCAAGGGTGTTTTTAACAAAATTTGTATTTTCTCCTGATCAGCTGACTGGTAACTAGATATGTTTAGTACTTGATACTGCAAAATTCTTAAAAATCCTGCCTGAGGTGGGAGCATCAGAAGAGGAGACTGTTGCCTCAAATCACGATACACAGCATGGAAAAAAAGGACTTCATCCTCTTCTATAGAAGTGATCCGGTCAGTGAGTAGCTTAAGAGTGACTCCAACTCTGTGCCTAACACAACCTGCACTTTGTAACACAGCATGGGAAACAAGGAAAGTGACTGCAACATTCTGGTAAGATTCCCAGGCCCCCACCCACTGCATTATGAGATTAAAGTACAAACTAAGTAGAAAATAGACCTGCAAAGCTTCAAATGTCACTACAGGATTATTATCAACTCTGAATGAATAATGCAGTATCTCGGTTCCGGAGCTTAACCAGGACGGATGTCTCATCAAGAGCAAACTTGTTCCCTGTGACATCAAATGTCTCCAAAAGATGTGTGAACTTCAAGGCCCAGCAAGTGACAGTGTACTGAAACATTTTCTGAGATGAGCAAATAGAAAGTTTGCCACAAGCCTGTGGCACTCAGCCCCGAAGCACGAGGTGCTGAAAAAAGGCCAGGAGAGATTAGGGAGGTTTGAGTTTATTTGCTCTCAATACTGTTAAGCAAGATGGCAACTAGGCAGCTTAGCTGCAAAACAACTTTCTCCCTGGACAAGTTAAAAAAAAAAAAAAAAAATTGTAAAAATGGGCAAATCTCAGTGAAGTTCTGTTGCAGTTGTAACAGATCCTGCCAGAAAGTCAAGATGCTTGTCAAGATGAACCAAGAAAAAATGCTTATAAAACAATCTTAAAGGAGCATGTCTGTAAGGTTCCTGGGATATTTTCATCACCTGTGAATAAAATTATTTTCAGTGGTCCTTTTCAGATGTTACTAAGTGCTAATGAAATAATACTTGTTTGAGAATAAAGGTTCAACAATTTCTGTGTCAAAGAATTATTTTACTAGTTATAGAAGTTTTGACAGGATGTTTTTATGGGCCTTTTGCACCTCAGGGTGCAATTTGCTTGAACATCCTAGAAGGTGTCTATGTAATATTCTGTGATTAAAGAAGAGACAAAGGATTCTGCCATCAGTTTAAGTCGGTCTTGAAGCTAAAACACCACATAACCACTTGCTCACACCCCCAGTGAAATGGGGCAGAGAATCAGCAAAAAGGTAAAACTCACAGGTTGAGATAAGTACACTTTCATAGGACAGAAAAGGAAAGAAAATAATAATAACTATAAAAGAATATACAAAAGTTCACCGTCTGCTCTCCAATGACAAGCCAGTTCCTGAGCAGTGGCCTAATGTTTTATTCTGTAATCCCATCTAAGATCACTGATGATATTGATGCTAGCAACTAGTAATTCTACTTTGTATCACATGTAACTATCAAGAAGCACATTCATTTCTAGGGAAGCAATTTGGAATCTTTAATTAGGAAAGATTTCCTATTACCTCAGAGGTTTTGTATTTATAAAAAGTACTTTTTTAGAAGAATAGAATTTTCCCCTCCCAATTTCTGCCATATATTTCTTTGTGCTTGTTATTTTTCCCAAAGTACAGCTCCTAGAGATAAATTCTTATATGGGCTACACAAAGGATTCTCTATCCCCAAAAAACCTGCAAAATGTGTCTCAGTCATATTTCTGATTATGCAAAACCTCAACAAAAGTAATTCCTTAACTATAAATTAATTTCAAATCCATATTTTTATACATCTGATTTATAATTTCTTAAATAAATGGGCCTATATCTCTATTGTGTTGCTTTGCTTTCTTTTAAATGTAGAGCTGTGTTACTAACAGCATTTTTTATAAACATGAGAATGCACAGCTTGTTGCTGACAGTATCCACTGGATGCATTTTGCTGCCTTCTCAGCCTGTGGGGCACACTGTGCAGGGGACTGAGATGTCATAGGAGATGTTGGAAAAAGGGTAACAACAGCTCTAAAAGTGTCAGAATTACAATTGGATTCATGTTAATTTCATGTTTCTCAGTTCTTCTGTTTTGAAGCACAGATTATTCCCAGCCACTGCCCGAGCTGTCTATTATAAAAGTCAGGTTGTGCTCTTAGGGAGAGTGCCAAATCCATGGGGAAGCTTTATGTATTCTCATGGATGCTTGAAAAGCATGAGGAGAAGATTTTGTGCCAAGCAAACTAGTCAAGGCTGTATATACAGAGGCACAACGATTTTGAAGAATATTATTAAAGAATGATAACAATAGTTTTCAAAGCAAGAACAAACCCCCAGGGGTTTAATAGAGAAATTATTCAGTTACTGTAGGCTGAAGTTTATTGCACTCCAGCCTACTGAAGGGTTTTTGTTGTGGCTTCTGCATTCCTCCCTCCTTTAATCTATTCAATATCCAGCTGTCATAAATATCCTATTGCTTTTTCTACTTCACACATCTCTTTAAATCACACTTTGGTTGTATTTTCCAAGTTGAGGGTGAAGGAGATTATGGGAGAGAGGATATCAAGTAGTGTGAGATAAAACATTCAAAAATAGCTCTTAAAGATATTTAATTAAAAAGGAAAATAAAGGCTTTCATTTACTGAACTGGACAATTACTTTCTGGGTCTTAGAATAACAGATGTTTTTTTCTTTCCTGCTTTTCCTGTTACCTGCCACATCTATTTGTAATATTTTGTTTCCGATTGTGTTCTTAGGAGAGCAATGTGTGTTTGGGTGGGCACTGCTGTCCTGGAGCCTTGTTTCTGATTAGGCCTTTCAACTGGTGCAGTAAATAAATTCAGCAAGTGAAAATAAAAAAAAAAAAAAACAAACCACAAAATAGGAGATGATGAAAATATTTTGGTGAAAATGACAGTTACTACTGGTTTGGAATTTCACTAAACTTTATGTAGCAGTCAATCTCACTTTTTGTATAGTTAAGACAGTCAGTCTATGACTGCTGCAAGATGATCAAAATGCTAGTCTCTGTTTTTTTCTAATACTTTCATTTCCTAAAGTTAACCTTGCAGAATTAAAATGTTGGAATTTTTTTCTGGCAGTGATTTGCAGCTTTGTCACAAAATGGGAGATGCAGTTACTGAAAATTAAGGGAAGTAACTTCTCACAGTATCCAACACCCACCATATGCTTATTTCAATCTTTCTGCCTTTCCCTCCATTAGAAAAGCCATACAAATTTTTTTCTTTCTTTAGATGCTAGATTTCTGTATTCTAGGAGCCCAGTACCCACTGACAGCTTGGTTATAGCTCCACCTCCGTAGCAACAACACTTCAACCACACTTTGCAGTTCATATAAACGTGCCTCATTGTTTTAAGTCACACTGTTTTAATTGTCACATTATTAACTGCTTCCTGTTTGTGAAAGGCATGAGACTGCACAGACCTGGAAACTTAAGAGTGAAGTATGGTGTGACCAGTCTTTAACAAGGTAGGTAGGTGGAAAGCAGAGACTGCAGGTTACAGGAGAGGGAACCAAAAGGGTGTTTTTATCAGGCATATGCCTCTCTGTGTGCTTTAAATACACATGGGTATCCTAAAAGAATAACAAAATATCCAGCCCAAAAAGCAAACCAGCCCATTAACAAATACTGCAGAAAGCTCTAGAAACAACAACAGGATTTTCTGCTCTGTACCGAATATATTATCACGCCTCTTGTAAGCCTGCCTAACCATAATTTTTCTCATTCTTTTGTAGCCTAGTATTTTGTTTTGCATTCTGTCTTGTTTTGGCAGACCACAGGAATGGTGTGCAGCTTGCATTTGGTTTTACATGAGCTTAAGGATAGAATGGCATTTTGTCTTGGCAAAATTTTTGGAAGCATTTGCCATTAATAACTGTACTCATAGATTGTCCTTTTTCTAAAGAAAGTATGTATTGTACTAGATAGGCATTTTAAACAAATAAGAACTTACTATGTATTTTCCTGTCTGAGAGTAAATGGATTATTCCACAATTTTTTTTTTTTCTCTCTCTCTCTCTCTGATTGCCTTGTACGTGGGCTAAAGGATAATTTGCCTGAATGTGTGATTATTCCTCTCTCATTGCTGCAGTTTGCATAAGATGTGATGGATTCCAATGCAGTAGTTCCTCTTTATGTTAGAGAAAATGTAGAATGAATTACAACTTCAAGGACACATTTTAAGAGTAAACACAGACCTCTTGGCATGAAATGCTAGGAGGCATAATTTTTTCGTGTGGTTTTGTTCCTTAGGAAATATCAAAATTTGGATCCAAATATTGTCAGTTTCCCTTCATAGATTTACATGGTAAAATTTTCCATCACAATTTCTAAAAGAGTAGTCATATATATATGTGTGTGTGTGTGTTTAAGTAATGAGTACATCTGATGTGGTGTGATATAGATATGTTTTTGAAATAATGTAATTTTATAAAATTTTATCTTAAAATTGTATTTTAAAGTCTTCATGTTTTAAAACACCTGCTAAAAACCAAGCAAATTACCTGACCCAATATTGTTGTGTTTTTTATACCAAAGGACATTTAATATCAACGGTGAGTAGCAGCAAATGCTTTTAAACTAGATAGAGAACCCATATGATGAAGAAAAGATGATAGAATGTACTGAGCTGGAGGGAACCCATCAGGATCATTGAGCCAAAGTCCTCAATATAATATTATAGTAGGAAATATTTGCTACACTCACCTGTTTTTGAAACAGGTGATTGATCGTGTCACAGATCACCTGTAATAGCGGTGATGAATTCCAAAAAGAAAGCTTAAAAGAAACTGCTCTTTAGATGCTTTAAGGTCAGTATTATATAAGGACATTAATTCACTGAAGAGCATTTCTGTCTGACAAAATTAGCAGCCTCACCACTGCAATTTTTTTTTTTTTCCAGCAAGCCGTAAAACAAAGTTAAACATTTGGCCACCTCCTACATATTTCACAGCTGAAACGTGTGTACTTTTTATGGAGTTAGGGAGTCTTCAACTGTGGAAGAGCAAATCTCTATGTGAAAGAGGTATAAGCAACCCCACCCTGAATTTTTTTTTGTTAAATCTTCATGAGTAACACAGTGATGGTGAAATTAGATGAGAAAATCCAAACCATCCAAATTAACCGTGACGCATTACCCGAACTCAACAGTAAGGCTTGCTTCACCTCAGCTATATCTGAAGGAAAACAGTAGCAATTACTTTGAGGAGAAAAGTGGGAAAATAAAATCTAAGGGCTATTTAATAATAATGCTTTAAAATGTTTATAACAATTTTTAAAAAATTTTTCTAGTTCTTATAGTATGATCTTCCTCACTCTGTCCTTTTTTTTTGCCACTTAGTACTGAATTCTATGAATCTGAGGGAAAAGTAATGTTTTATTTCTTTATTTCTACAGCATGCAGTGCTGTTATAGTGTAGTCTGGGTTGTAATCATTGGGAACACTACAATATAAAGGTATAGTTATAATTATATTTTAAATAAATAAGCAGTGTTCAGTACCAGGTAAAAGCAGCTGCTATTATCCCCCCTGAAGTATTTATCTCAGGAGTGAAATACACTTTCCTTGTGACCAGATGTACAGATTTGTATCTTCAAGGAGTATTTTTTGATGAATGCCTGAAATAGTATTCTATGTCCTAGCTGGTATTTCATGAAAATCTATGGAGAGAGGTTGCTGTGAACAATTGGTAAAGAAGCAGACAAGACCCTTAATTTTGCATGTTCTTAAATGGTTTAGTGTTTCTGGGCTCAGCCTCAGTGATGCACATAGGTCTCTGCATTTGCTTAAAAAGCCCCATGCTATATTCCTGAAACAACAGATGGAAGTCTCACTGATAATAGCTTTATTCAACCTTGCTGAAAATGTTAAGTCTAGCAACAATAAAGGCTTAACTGTTCTACATGCCAGCCAACTGGCCCTTGCATATTACAGAAAACAACTGCAAGCATTTAGGATTTCAGTACACATTCAGCTGAACTACTTGGGAATGTGGGATCTGAACACTTAACCCTGATGCACTCGTACTGCTGAGTGATCAGTACTGTGGAACCTCATCTTTGGAAAACTATGCATTTTACACATTTCAATTTTGCTGTCACATATTCAGATGAACGTGAAGATATTGTTTTAAATTTTCTGAAGCTCCAGGGACTCTAGGACAGAATTTAGGCTTGCTCATTTTACACTAAACTGGCAGGGTAAGGAAGGTATGAGACTCTAGTAACCCACGTGGAAGTAGAATCAGGAACGATTTCTAGATGCTGCCTTTAGAGCCCAGTTAAGTGCAGCCTGCATCAGCTGAAGCTGGTTAGGTCTGCTTGCCACAGCTGTATCAGATGGTTTAGGGAAAAGCATCATTCCTGTTTAGTGTTGACCTATGCAGCTTTTCTGGGCTGCAAAGGCATTGACAAATGAGCAAAGGATTTTTAGCAAATTGTGGTGTAAATAGTGTAGAGTCTGTTTTTTTGCACTTGTCCTTTTGTGTCCTTGGTGTGCTCGTGTTTGTAAATTCTACATTGTAAAGATGACGTAAAATAAATTAAAGACAAGGGAAGGAGAAAAGCAATGCTTTATATGTTTTGAATTTGATTTCTCTGGGTTTTTTGTCCCTCAGTATGGGTCACTAGTTACAATTAAAATTATTCCTCTTGATAATTTTTAGTATGAAAACCAGATTTTTTCTGGTTGCCTTAAGTTTCTTGATTGCATGGTTGTTATATGATAATTATATGATTTTGCTTTTTCTGATAAGCACTAATTTTCTTTTGATCTTCATTTATGTTCTTTATTTAAAAAAATCCACTTAGCTTCAGCTGTTCATGACTTTGAGTTAAATACTTGAAGATACTTATGACACTGATTGTATTTTAAATGTCATATATACTTTCTTCTTCTCTTTCTTGAAAACCATATCAATTTCTCCAAACCTTTTCTCCAAAACTTTATGCCTCAGACCACCAGCACATGAACATCAATGTTTAGGTTGCTTGTATTAAACTCTTACTTTTCCTACAGGACTTTTCTTTGTGCTAATACTTTTCCTTTATTTGCTTTTATTTGTTGTGATTTATTTAACATATTGTTTAGAAGTGCTGCAATTGAGAACAACAAAACTCCATCACTATAAGAAATTATCTTAACAGAATATGTATAACTGTATATCATTTCAACTACAATCAAAACCTACAGGACTCTTTAAATTTATCCTTAGACTTTTTCTGGGCAATTTAAAATCAATCCTTCGAGCCAAAATTTTACCTCTTTTTTTTTTTTTTTTTTTTTTTTTTTTTTTTTTTTTTTTTTTTTTTTTGTGGTGTTACTTATGGCAGCAATGGGCTACTGTGTTCATTATGAAACAACAACAGAAAGGCTTCATCTCAGGAGATGAGAGATTCTGACAGAGCTTTTTGCATGAAAGATCACCAGAGCTTTTAATACATTAAAAGCAATGTATTTTCATAATCTTCCTCTCAGAAATTGCTGAGCTGTAGTCCATACATCCTGTCCTGGCATTCACTTACAAAATCTATTGACTTCATAGTCAGACTAAAGCCCTGTGGCTTTGGCCAACTATTCTTTCCATAGTGCCTGATAGCAGCCCCCTGGAAGTCAGAGCACTGTGTTCACAGTACTCCTGATGTGTTCAGACTAGCAATTCTGAAGTAATTTTAACTTTTCTTTTTCCAGTTATGATACAAAGATAATGTTATGTAGCTTGCTTTAGAATACTTTTTAAACTTGCAGTAGCAACCTCTTTTTGTAAGGTGGTTCTTAGTTTTCTCCCAGTAAGAGGTCTCTGCTGCATGTTTAGGGTACTAGTTTAAGGTCTTTGGAGTTTTTTATTTTGTTTGATGTCTTTGCTTTTGCTTTGAGAAAACCAAGAGAGCTCCTGTTACTGGCTTGTGTCGCATTTCTGATTAAAAGCTTTCCATTATGTGAAAGAAAAAAGTATTGCAGATGCTCAGGCTAGTTTCATCTAATCTCCTAGGAAAAATCACTCCATAGCTGTATCCCAAAGAGAAAGAATGCTTTGCTGAGGCTGGGATCACATGCCCTGTACTGCCAGTGTCCTAATCCAAGGCAAACTGAAATGTTTCATAGCATCCATAAAAGACATCACAGTGCTTGGGGCAACAGGGCATTCAGCCAATGCCTCTGGAAACACTTTTTCTATTGCAGCCTCTTTGTTTTAGAATAAAAGCATTTCCACTTTTAGAGGGGTATGGCAATATTTTCAAAGACGTCCTTGTTAACTTTACTTTTGAAAAATTATCTACAAGCAGAAACAATAAGTCCACCAACAGTGCTCCCTTAAACATTGCCACATATTTGTGGTGTTCGGGACACATCCTGAACAGCTCAGCTACCTTGTCACATCAAATGATTGGAAGGCATTTTGACATCATTTAGCCTCTGACCTTAAATTTCACTCTCAATAAGCAGAAACCAAAACATACCCCACAAAACACTGAGAAAATAGAAACTGCGGCTGTGTCATCCAAAATGAATCCCTATCACTACAGATGGGACATTTCCCCGCTTTCACACAATAGAAGCTTTTATTTATTACTATCAAGACTGGAGCCAAATCGAACAATCTCTCTTTGTATACAGATACTTCTTTTAATTTGTTAGTGAGTTGATCCTTTTAAAATTGCTAATTAGCTGAGCTGTTACTAATGTGACTCAAATAACTGGAAAATTTCTGATCTTATGATCACAGGGCTATTCAACTGATGGGTCCACAAGTGCCACTCATTCACCTTATAAGTAAAGTACTGTTTAGCCCAGAATGAGAAAACAAGTAATACATGCTGCTAAAATTGCCAATAAAGAGTGTCCTTAATATAGCATTTTAACACTTCACATACTTGATTAAATGCTCAATTAATTTCTTCATCAAAATAAGCACAAAACACTTATTACAAGATTAAAAGGTAATTTTTATGCAGAGGACACTGTTAATTTCCAAAGTTTCTGGGACATATTGAAGCATCTTACTTGCAGTGGAGTTGTTACTGCAGAACATACATCCTCATCTGTATTTTGTATACTTTTTATTACAGTATTAAGACCTTCAGTTTCCTGGTGTCAACCAGCACACCTGTGTATTCAGTGTGTAGACACTGTTATTAAATCTAGGTTCACATTACTATTATCTGATGTAATTTACAAATAAGTTGTAGCATACTTTGCTCCAGCCATTATACCTCTGTATGTTAAATTTCAGGGTTTGGTTTTTTGTGGTTTTTTTTAAGGCTTTTTCTAAAAGTTTATATAATTCTTTCTCATTTTACTTCCCTTTCCTTCCTCTGGAGAACCATTCACCAGAGCACTGACCCTATTTTCGTAGCTGACAGACAGCTGGGGAGCAGGGAGTTGTGAGAATTCTTTCTTGCCTGTAAATCGATTTGCTTTTTCATCCAAGTCAACTGAGTTCAGCTTAAATTACCAGGTCTGGATTTGGTAGTAACTGGCATTTAGCAAAACCTTTTTTTTTTCCTTGAATTCAGACCTTCTTTTGGTATAAACAGTTGGAATCTGGTTGTTTTCTAAAAAAAAAATCTGCTGAAAAGAGCTATCAAATTGGAGCAGAGGGCAATGGGGGAAAAGTTACATTCAAACTCATTTTAGTGGGAAATTATAGCTTCGTACCAAAACTTACTACCACTAAAATATAGCTCAAACTGTTTTTTCAATCAGATGATAAGTGTACATGATACAAATAGCAGGCTGAAGGTGGAAAGTCACCCTTGGCTAGGTGAAAAATATTGCCAGAACTTCATTTATTTGTGTAAAATTGGGCAGTGCTATAAAAACTAAGTCCATATCGAATTTGCTAATTTAAGGAACTACCTTTTTGCAATGATTCTCCATCTTATCAGCTTTATTGGCCTCATGAGTCTTACTTTTTATTATGATTATACAAGATGTCCTTATTGAAGTTATGATATTATTTGACTATATTTCTATTTTCCTACTATTTTCCTATTATACTTAAAATATTATTTTACCAATTTTCAGTTTTAATGCTTTGCCAAATGTGGGAGGAAAAGCCCCGAACATGAATATTGCATAAAACATCTCCCATCACTGTAGAAAAAAAAAAAAAAAAGATATCTCCAGATAAACAGATGGTGACTGGTATATGTTTGCTCTGCTCATAGTCTGAGTGGCAAAGCTTTTGTTTTTCTCTGGTCTGAAAGCAGGACAGTTGGACAAATGACTGTGTCTAAGCAGTGTGCTCTCCAGAAGACTTTATAAGCAGAAGCACAACACCCTTCTAGTAAAAAAGTCGCACACAGCCAGGTAGGAACCCAATAGTGCTGAATTGTCTGCACCCATCAACAGAGCCTAGTCATATTTCAAATAAGAAATATAAGCTAATTGGTGAAAGCATTATTGCAAGGTTTGCTCATGGTTAGAAACAGGAATGGGATGGCAACTGTGCAAATGCTAATACCTAAATATGCTGGTGGTGCAAATGTTTTCCAATTTTAGCCCACAAGCCTTATTTTTATGTAAGACTCCTGTTCATGCCAACAAATTCATCAAAATGAAGGTAAGAAAGCTGTAACTTAGAAGTATTTTCTGCAAGTGTTACTAATAATTCTGTTTAGAACAGAAAGTGATGAATTTTGAGAGTGAGGACATACTCCCCTGCAGGCTACTTTATTTTTTTTTTTTCTCTTGTATTTGCAGTAGGTTTCCACTGTCAATCACAGACTTAGTGTAATGGCCTTTTCTTCAGAGGCCACATTATTGCTGTTTGAACAGACATTACTTGCAAAAAAATCCAAAACCTACATCTGTTAATTTAAAAAAAAAACCCAAAAAAACAGAGAATTCACTATTGTGGGTTGGTTACCTAAGCACAGTAGTCTTAATAAAAACAAGAAATTCAATGATCAAGGAGAATTTTTTTTGTATGTTAATTGCTTTTATGTGTGTCAATCAAGAAAGAGCTCATACATAAATGAATTTTAGCTAATAAAGGATTTTACTATGTTACCTGACCCAAATTATTTTGGTCGTATGTCACAGCTTAAAGATATAAATGATTATAAAAATAAATGCTTTACAGTACAAAGTTTACTATATGGGCAGAGTTATTAAATTTTGCTTAAATTATATAAATGTTTAAATACAAGACTGTCCAACATATAGATGTTCAGCGTTAAGAGATATTTAAAAGCAAAGAATTGATATTTTCTTTTGTGTTTGCTTTCTTTTCCCTTTTTTTGAGAGTACTTAAAGTGAAAAGTTTGTAAAAATTGTCTGAATTTGAGTACAAAATTTACCAAAATAGTTTTGTTTTACATTGACATCATGCAGTCAAACTTTCCACTTCTGTATTAGCTGATATGATTGCTGAATTCTGGAAGAAATGAATGCATAGTTTGGAATTTGAATACAGCATTTTTTAAGCTTGGTTGCTAGGTGCACATATTTCGGATTGCATATGAACTCAGTTGACACCTCATTCTTGAGAAGGAAAGCTGCTGCCCAAGTAATTCATTAATATGATTAGATGAACAGAAAATTAAAAGCATGACCAGAAAATCCAACAGGAATTCTTATGGAAAATACCCTCATAAGAAGACTATTAGTAGAGAAAGACCAGAATTCAAGAAATAACAGCATTATTTTAGGAAATTAGATGTTTTTCTGCAGCATGCCTGTATCTTTAGCAATTGCTGAGTCTCTTGAAAAAAAAACCTGAGTCGTTTGTATTAACCCACTGGTGTGTTTATGTCAGTTCTGTACATTTCAGCAGGACCTCTTCTGATGATTATCCAAGCCCTGGGAAAATTGGACTCATTACATTAGTGTTGAGGTATTTTGTATGTTTTTTTACGTGGCTTTTTTTTTTTTAAACAGGAAAAATGTAAACTTTAAAAAAAGTAAATGGAATACAAGAAGAGTTAGTAAGCATGATTTGTGTTTTGAAATATAAATGAGAAAAGAAAGTAAGCTCCTCATAGTTCAAAGTAATATGTGAGAAGGAACAATATCAAAGAAAAAGGTTGCTGTGAAACAGTGAAAGGAAACCCCAACAGGGTAGCTGAGGAGCATTATCTTGCAGAGGAACACTAATGCAGAAAATTTTGTCACCATACTACATTCTCACTGCTCAGCTCAGTGTCTTTTTCTAAACACTCTTTCTGCTGCTCAGATGGTGTTGGGGAGCTCAGGACTTATGTCTCAAATATCTTGAAGAAGAGCACAAATTAGATACAATAGGTTATGCACATCTCAAAGATTTTGTTGAGAGTTCCATGTCTTTATGGAGTGGAGCACTGTAACAGCCATTCTTGACTTATCCACATTTTATAATACTGACAATTGAGTATTTTTGCACTTGGGGAGAAGTTGATGCTCAGCAGAGATAAATGCTTATGCTGAAATTCAGTTGTCTGGTTGTTATGACTGTCCTTAGAGAAGGCTGAAGAATGATTGCATGACTAAAACTCTGATGGATCCAAGCTGGAAGTCTCAAAATATAAGTGAGGATGACCCCACTCATTTCTTTAAATAAACATCTTTTTCAAGGAAATCCATACTTGGAAACAGATTGCTGTTACTCCGTGGAAGCAATACAGTAGTCAGTGTAAAAAGTCTGATGTGACAGTGTTTTACTTTGCCTTTAGCAGATCAGACATTTAATAAAGTAAACTAATGCGAATATATGGAACGGTTATCATGTTTAGAAGCTGAGTTTTATAATAAAGGCTGTAGTTTGAGATTAATTTTTAATATTTTATAACAGAAATTATGTGAAAACAGTGGACAAAAATCAGCTTACTTGAATTTCTGTTTCTGATGCATAGGTTAGTAAAGCTATTGGTTCTGTTTCCTTTTGCTGTATGGTCTTTTGTGGATGTTACAATGCTGCCGCAGGAATCATCTTCCTCTCTTGTTGATCAAGCTGTGTATCATTCCCCTTTTTGGACATCTAGTAAAGAATATTTGCATCTCTTTTAGTTCTTCCATTTTCCTTTTCCTCAGTGCGCTTATTCAAACACGCCTTATTTTGCTTATGTCTGTTTTCACTCTGTGCTTGTATTCAGCCCTGTATTTGTTTGGCAAATTATCTCCTTCTCTTGTTACATCTGGGTTTTTTCTCTTCTGTTTCTTCTCAAAATGACACTCCTTATACTTATGAGTCTTTAAAAGGAATAAAAAGAAATCTGGAAGCAAAAGTATTCAACCTCAGTGCTTGATTAAGAGTAACAATCAGTTTAATTCAACAGTATAAGTTTCCCACAAATAATATTGTTTAATTCATGAGCTTATTTGACTTTTAGTTGTTATTGGTTGAATATATCTGTCAATTATCACCATATTGTGGTTCTGAATTTAATTTTTATATCAGGTGTTTGTATATGTCTTCTGGAACCACAAGTTCCCCCACATCTGCCCCTTCCTTTCCCTCACACACTTTCTGTCTGAATTATGGCTCTGCTGGTTGGAGTACTATTTGTAGTTCTCTCTCCTCCTTTCTCTGAGCCATCACTCTAAAAAAAAACCTCAGTGCCTAGTTTATTTTAGCTTTATGGATCACTTATGGAAAGACAAAAAATATCTACTGATTGACTGTGTCACATGAAAAATAATGGTGATGGCGCTGTTGTTATGACAGCTTAAAGACTTAATCAAGACAGATTTTCTTGCTGAAGGCAGTATCTTTTATTAGACCAGCTTGTATTGTTGGCAAAATTAGATGAGTTTTTGGGCATGTGAGTCCTTTTTCAGGTCTGAAATAGAAGTCTTCAAAGCTAAATACGAGTTGAGGTCATTGTCTTATCACATTAGTTGTGTTCAGACCGTCTCAAAGGGGAAGTTAAAGGAAGGAACAGTAAGTGAAAGAAGAGTCTGAGGAAGAGAAACATCAAGGGTAAGGTGGGGAGGTTTTTCTCTCACAGAAGCACTGTCTGAATTCATGGGTTTTGGTATCCAGCAGATTTGTGAAAGCACACAAGTTTTTCTTTGGAAAATGTTGCAGGAATCGTTGAGAATCTGCCTTAAGATATTCAAAATGCAGTAATTATCTTCTGAGAAATACTCTCTCCCTGATAACCAGGGAGCTTCTGTCCTTTACTTGTGTGTGTTCTTTCTTTCTGGTACCCAGTAGTTGCTTAGTTTCACCTGCATAGGTACCCTGAGAGCACTCAATGCACCTCATAAAAGGTCCCCAGAATTACAGGCATTGGATTTCATTGTTCTCTGTTAAGGCATATTTGTTGTGCTGGTAGTGGAGAAATGTTGGTTAAGTTTTGTATTTGGGAAGGGCCTAAATAGATTTAGTTTGTTTTGGCAAACTTGCCTCTCCTACTGGGTTTTGTGAGGTTGGGGCCTGTGCAATTGGAAGGGAGGAACTGGAGAGCCCTATTTCAAAAGGATTGTTTTCTAACACATCTTTCAATGCATGTATGTGTGTTCCAGCACATGAAATTGCAAGTGGGAAGGATGTACAAGGGCTTGATGATCTGCTACCACTGCGCTGTTTCAACATTATGCATGTCCAACAGTTGGACCTGTTTTTCTACTTGTAGCAGTCAGTCTAACAAAATATATTATTAATAACAGAAACCTAAAGAATACGCCCTTGCTTTTTAAAAAACAGGTCCTAACATCAAACAAAAAAAGAAGATAAATGATGTTAAGATTAGCTTTTGTACAGTCTGCGTCATCATGTGTCAAGAATGTTGATTTTACTCTAGTTAATGCAACATTTATGAATCACTCCATGGGGGAGGATTTGCTACTAGTGTTACATTTAACCTTTTCCCTAAATCTTTTTGTTTAGGAAGGAGTCCAACATGATGAACAGTGTCTATGAGATTTGTTAACATTTGTTAACCTCATCTTCATCAGCCTTTTTTACTTCTGCTACCAATGATCTTTCATGGTGACAGTGCTGAAGTACTGTGTCCATACTGTTCAAGTGAACAGCCTACACTGACCTGTTCACTGTAGGGAGCCCAATCTGTGTCTAAGTAAGACAGATAGCTGTGCCTCCTCTATTTGGGTAATGATTTACAATCCATTCTCCCTGGTTTCTCATAAACCTGTCTCATGATATCTTCTCTTTCAGCCAAATATTTCCCTCCAAACCTTGTTCCCTGAAGCTCCAGTTGTATATTCTGTCCCTACATGACCAAATGTTCCACAAGAGGGAAGTCTCTAGAGTTTCATTGAGTACGTAGTATATATAGGTGGGTAATTGGCCTTTGTGATATTTATAACATGAGTATTACAGGAAATAATATCAGCAATATTATTTAGTTTAAACATTGAAAAAGTACTGAAGTGGTGCTATGAGTAGTTGTAATTCTTCAGGGTTTGGAGATGACAGTGCTTTTCAGGAAAACTTCCATAAAGCATCATATTTCTTAGTGGAGCAAAGAAAAAAGAGCTAGTGATTATTTGGCAAAGGGCAGTGAAAATGTCTAAATATTCCTTTACAGTATTGCCACAATGACTGCTTTTTTTCACTGTGTCCCATCTGAGAGAAGAATCTGAGGAACTTGCAGTTGGGGCAGAATTTTTTCTGAGGGTTCATTGGTAAAAAAGAGTGGAAAGGAGCAATAACATTCAGGCACACAATGAGTTTTGAGAAAATGAAGGTAGCACTTCTCCATGGGAAAATAAAATAATAATAGTAAAAAAGGAGTGTGGAGTGTTGCAGCAGTTCTTGATCTCCAGTGCTTCCTGAACTTGAAGTTGTTTCTCTTTCTACTTCTCACTAGAAACCAGACACTTCCAAAACAATTCATACTGTGCAACTGTCTTATTTGCAGCTAGAACAATATGTTTCCAAAATGCCTTTCCTTTTTTTTCATCCTACAAAATCACAAGAAACCTGAAAAAGTCTGAGGTTTTAATAATGGCATAGTGTGCTGGTGTTCTCAGCATTTAGAGGATAAAGGCTCTTGTGACCTGCACTTCATAGTGTGATTTTAAAATACTGAGCAGAAACATTTTGTTTTAAAATTATGTCGTCTTTCATGAGAAAACATCCCACAGTGTTTTCTATACCTTCCATCTGGCTCTACCAGAATTATTTCACTTTCCCAGTAGAGACATATATTGTGGAAATCCATTTGTAAAGCTAATGGTGTATGTTCAATACAAAATATAATGTGAGATAAATTCTTAGTGCTTTTTGGAAGAAGAAATCTCTGAAAACAAGCAGTCCCCAAGAATATACCTGCAGAGGCTTTCCCTCTTAGGGTAACACCTTCGAGGGTCCTCTCACACTAACCCCCAGTCACCACCATGCTCAGAAGCATCACTTCCCTGAGTGATATTTCTCTTTGGTTTATGAAATCATCACTCAGAATATGAAATCATTTCAGAATATGTCTGGGTCATTATATCCTACATGGGATGTAGAAAAATGGTTTCATTCCAGATGACTCCTTATAAGCTTATAAAGTATTAAGATTTGTCATCTGGAAAAGACCTTTTTTTCCCATGTTTAGAAAACAACAGAAAGCATCTAGCTTTGTTATTAGCTGAGAGTGCAATGCAATTCTCCAGTAAAGCAACTGTTAAAAATTTATTTTCCAGAGAAGTGCAATTTTCACTAGCATTTTGCCATTATTAATTAATAATAATTAATAATAGTTCTAAAGTAGAAAATGAAGTATTAATGAGCAGTGTTTAAAGAGATGTTGTACACTATAGACATACAGTATTTAGAAAATAAGGAAAGATTTCTTTGCTATTTTGTTTTTTGTGTTTTTAACTGTGGACTACACATTCAAATATGGGTGAAACAAACTGCAAAACATCCTTGGTGACAAGATAACAGGGTAAGCTTTTCATGACAGAAACAAAATTTTCAAATGTTCTTATACCCAGTTTAATCTTTGTTCATGAGAGAATGAGGAGGAGGTAGAGGGCATAAACTCTAGTGTACTATTTCTGGTGTTTGTAGCTACATTCAGCTTTAACAGGCATTCATTTATTTCTATCAGAAGAATCTTGGCAGTTGTATTTAGTATATGTGTCTCAGAATAATCTTTTTAAAAGTAGAAATCCTGAAATGCACTGCAGCCACTGTACTGTGAACTGATTATCTGAAGAACAAAAGGCTGTTCAGACCTTTAAAGACATAGTAAGCCATGGAAAACTTATTTTATCAGTGTGCTTTAGGGGAAGCTGATGTCTCAATACTTGACTTTCAACAGTGTTTGTATACAATCTTGCACACCTCTGTGTGCAAATCCTTCTCTCCCTGTTTAACCAAGCAAGTCAGTATCACCTGCACACAACAATATTACTGCTGGGTATCTCGGTCACACGTTTTCAGAGTGCTGTTGCAACTTGTGTGTAAGCAGCTTAAGGTCTGCTGCAACACAAAGTCTTCAGGGTACTTAGCCAGCCACCCTGTTTATGCTCACACACTGCTCAGACAAATGTCAGTGACTGAATAAACTTTTTTCTCAGACACCTTATTTTTCAAAGGCTAAGAAATTAGCTTCTGTGTGTCTGACAAGTGGGAAGTTCTTGCCTTCACATTTACAACCTGGCAAAGAAAGTCAAACAGATCAAGTGTCTTGTCAAGGACACACCACAAGAGAGTGATTTAGCTGGGAAGAGCTATTTTTTGCTATTGAGTCCATGTGCTTTAACCCTAGGATCAGACAAATGAATACAGGCAGAAGCCTGACCTGAAAATAGCAGATTTTCAGTTAAGATCACTAATGAGGATTTTAATTAGTTGAGTATGCCAGAATCAATACAATCAGTAAACCAAGCTCCATGACCTAGCAGCCTACTTCTTTCTCAGGGAAACTGTACCATAGACAAGTGGATATCAGGCCTTTCTCAGACATTCTGAATGCCCTCATCTTGGTTGGGATGGCCACCCATTTCCAGCAAGGGCTGGTATGGCTCTGTGGCTCACTTGTGGGGACCTGCTAACCCCATGTCTCCTTCTTCCCTGGCAGCTGGATTTTCCCCTCCCACCTCTCCAGACTGCCATTACTTCCTTTCCATCTGGTCCCAGCACTGGCCCTCCCTGGGCTGCAAAGGAAACTTTCTGCTCTGTGCCAGTGGTTGTAGGAAAACCCCCTCCACAGCACTGTTATTTTAGGACATAGCTGCCCCTTAGGTAAAAACAGCTGAAATAAATTTTTCATCTGATTTATCTCCTCATTCTGATTCTTATTTTTTAGCACATTACCCATTGTGAAAAGTGTGACACAGTCTATACTATCATAGCTTGAAATTAATCTAGACAATGTGTCCATAATATGTCTATATTTTATGATAGAACAGGGTCTCTATCCTTTTAAAGTAGCATGATCACCAGTGGAAACAATTTGCTTCATCAGTGTGATTTATTATTTCCATGGTGTGAATTGATACTTACAACAACAGTCAGGAATGCTTTTTAGCTGAAAGTTTGTGAATATGCAACAATATAGTGCATTTTGAATTTGCAAATAGAATAAGAAGACTGCCTGCATTATAAGCAATAGACTTGCAACAATCAAAAGTGTGATTCTTTATGCAAACCCTGAACTTCCACATCCCACAAAGCTTAAAAACAAGACTGGGTGAAAGGGAAGGGGAGGGCTGAAATACAGCTGGATAGAGAATGATATGATAGCTGACAGGCATCAGAGCAAGGAGGAATTAGGAAACCAAGATGGGAATGGTAGGAGAAACAGGTAAAGCTTCCTTACAAGCTCCCTAGGAAGGGAGAATAGCTGCATAGAAAAGGAAATGTGGGAGGGAGAACATGTAGCTATGTAGCTACATTCAGCTTTAACAGGCATTCATTTATTTCAATCAGAAGAATCTTGGCAGTTGTATTTAGTGTATGTAGCTTAGAATAATCTTTTTAAAGGCAGAAGGCTTTGCTGGGCTCTCTGGATGAGTTGCAGAATGTCTCTGTTATGACTGCACTGAGAAAGCTGTACTAGCCTGTGGATACACTACATAGGGCAGACCTAGTGCTGGTAGCAAGAGCTGTTTCACCAGTAAGAATAAATGACTTGCTCAATATCTCTCTTTTATAAAAACAGTACATATTTGTACTACCTATCTATAGTAGTGTAGTTCTCATTTATTTTCTTTTATCATTTTATGTATTTTATGTATTGCATTTTAATTTGATAAAAATGGAATAGGCTGCCCAGGCAGTGGTGAAGTCACCATCCCTGGAGTTATTTCAAAGATTGTTCTTAGGGACAGGGTTCAATGGTGTACTTGGTAATGCTGGATTAACAGTTGGATTTGGTGATCTTAAAGGTGTTTTCCAACAGAAATGATTCTATGATCCTCTTATTCTAAGGAACAAAAACCCCATCAGAATCAAATCTGCGCAGAACTAAATAAGAGAAACTTGCTGCTGGAAACACATTTGCAGCTCTCCATTCCATTGACAAATCTGCAACTCCTACATCTGAATAGAGACAGAAATGTAAAATACCCCAGGAATGAGAATGAAGAGCAAAATTGTCAGGCTAGGACTGATAAAGAAAAAAGTTTGGAATTAAATCAGATACATTAAAAAAGGTACAAAGTCAATAACATTTTAAAACCTTTAAGCTGGTATCTAAGTGCTATTGTGAGTGAAATGGTAATGCACAAGAGGTACAACACGCAATCAAAGACAAAACCAAAAAAATGTTATAAATTAAATCCTTGTGGCTTGGTTTTACAGACTATTAGGTGGCAAGAGAGTAATGTCAATTTGTATTAATTTCTGCCATTTATAGCAGATGAAAATGGGCTCCTATTTTTATCCACCATCAGTGATGTGTTGGTAATTAAAAAATATCACAGCTTAAAATAATCTTCTAATTCAGTAACTTTTCTTCTACCCTTTTACCCAAGTTCAGAATGAATGAAAGGAAAAGAAGCTTAAATGCTCACCAATTAAAACTTTAGCCAAATTCTTTGAATTTGATTAATTTTTCATGTCTGAAACTTTTTACAGAAGCATAATTTTTATGAAAAAGGAGTGGCAATTTAAATGGTTCTTACCAACCAGCCTATTTTGACTGTTGCAGAGCCTTCTTTCAATTTTCTTGTCATCTTTTCCTTAGTAGACCAAACTCAGATCAATTTGTTTTGATTTTTTTCTGCTTTGCAGTGCGTTCCTACAAAATCATTATCTCAGATCTCAAAGAGTTCTCTTCATTATATGGAAGACTGCAAGGAGGCTAAGTTACTGAAAGAAGGCCTGTACCATCCATCACTCATCTTTTCAGTGAACAGCACTAGACTGATCAATGCAACAGCAAGGCAGAGCTGCTTTTGAAAATATATTTGGTCAAATTTTCAGGTAACATAATGGATTTTTAGTCCATTTCTAATGTGCTCAGAAGTATTGTTTTTATTTCAAACTGTCATCTTATTCTTACCATACCCAGATAGTACACAGCAGATTCTCTTGTTAATAGTTAACAATAGTATATGAAAGCAATAAGCACTTGAAAGACAAGCATATTATTTTTTGAATCCTGTTTATTTCTAAAATGTAGCTGTCAGCTTCTTTGAGTGCAGAGATATAATGAAAGCTAAAAGGAAGGTAGCAGGTACCAATTAAATAATCAGTCTGCATGGGACCAAATCTGCAAGTATAATTTACAGGTTAAGTGATCACACCACAGAAAATCTAGGAACATAATAAAGAATTTTTTCAAACTTAATTAGGACAAGTCATTAAAGCAAATCTTGAGGGGGAGGAGGGGAAAAAGGAGGCAATGAGAAGAAATCACTGTCCTTAATATTTCTGTACAAAGTAAAATCACTCTCATGTGAATTCTAGTTATGGCAGTGAAATGGTAAGGAAAGGAGGAGTAGGGGAAAAGCAAGGGAAAGAAAATTAAAAGAAGTAAACTGTTGGTATATGAAAGAAGAAAGGAAAAAAAACCCCGGGCATATGGCATTCTAAAATTGTTGTGGGCTGTCTACTGGCGTAGCTGTTGCAGGAAGGTTGATGTTGTCCTTCCACACCAGTTGCTGATTTCTTCCCTTGTTCCATATCAGCTCTCTGCATTCTGCAATAGTTAATTGCATTTCTGCTTTGAACTATTCCATATTTGTGGTTAAACCCTTACTTAAATCTTTGGATTCTATAGTACTTTCTCCTTTTAACACCAAAAAGTAACTAATAAAAGAACAAACCTACCTGAATAAATGCCCTTTCCATGCCTTATTATTGCAGTGGAAGGCTTGAAATGCAACTAAAGAATAAACAGAGAAACTAAAAGACCTGACAGAAAAGAATTAAACTCTATTAAATCTCAGGGGTTTTTTTTAGGTTTATTAATTTGAGAGAATGAATACCAGCTGCTGTCCTCCCTTGTTCCCCACAGGCACTGCCCAGCCATGCTGGCTCTTGCAGAGAGAACAGAGAAGCACATAGCACACACCACTTAAAGGCTGACAGCCTCCAGTCTATCAATGCAGCAGCCACTTCATTAGGATTATATCCTGGGAGATGTCAGAGTGTGAATATTCGTCTTCTGGCTGAAGGATGCTGCGTATCTGTCCCATTTGTGTAGAAAGCTACTTGTGCCCCTCAGCAATTCTATTGCCCTGCATACCTGGCTGTCATCTTCAGCTGTACTCAAGCCACTGTCATGTATCCTCAGATCTCCCTGGCACCACCACAGGACTGCTCTGATGCCTGTGCCCAGACAGAGCACAGCATTTCTCTGACAGTGCCCTACAGTACACATATATATCGTGGCCTTACTTCACAGAAATCATTCCCAGCTGATTATTTCATAGTGCCCTTGTTTGTGTTACAGCCTATTTTGTTCTACCAAAGCAATGTGGTAAAGCCACAGAGCAGCTGAAAACAAGCATGGCTTGAGCCCAGGGTGTTGAAGACATGAAAATGATTCACTGTCAAAATCTTTTGCCCTATGTCCTGTTTCCAGGGAACTGATTTTGTAAAAGCACCCTGCTCTGAACCATTAGCAGAAATGGATTGCCTGTGCTGTATTCAGGAGACTGCACTCTGCCACCCTGGCCTGTGGTGATACATCTTCCCAGTCACACAGGAGGCTGAGCTGTCAGTCCCCATCCTTTCTCTAACCTGGAACTTAATAATATATTGCCATGGATATCAACAGGACAAAAAAATTACAGTGCAGGAGCTCAGCGCGTTCTTTGCTCCGCTTTTAGCCATAACGAAGAATCATAGACTCAGACTCATAGAATCATAGAATAATTTGGGTTGGAAAGGAACTTTTAAGAGTCCTACCACCCTGCCATGGTCAGGTATATCTTCAACTGGAACAGGTTGCTCAGAGTCCCATGCAAGCTGCTCTTGAATTTTTCCAGGATGGGGCTTTCTTTGTGCTTAATTTCTGGCAGACGCAACTGCAGCAACCCTTTTATTTCTCTTTGCATCCCTTGCTAAGTTGAGTTTTAGCTGCATCTTGGCCTTCCTGACCTTGCCCATACAAAACTGGGAAGCATCCCCGTACCCTTCCCATCTCTTTACCATCTGGATTTGTAGCAAGCACTACAACTAACACAGGTATTCTGCCTGAGAATAAAGTAAGCAAAATGGAGGAAAGAATATGAAATCTGCATACCCTTCTCCACTTGCTACCTTTTACTGCCTACCACTTACAGATATCTTGCCCACTTTGTGCCTATTGTTTACTTGCAGATATTACTAGGAGGAGCTGATTAAGAGTACCTTCATGGATCGAGAGGATTACTGGCAGCAGATGAATATCATAAGCTTAGATGGAAGGCAAGGATGGTTTGGTATTCCACTAAGTGAGCAGAGCTAGAGGATTGCTCTAGAAGGCAGTTAAAGTGGAAGTGAATTTAACAGAGTGATATGGAAAAATAACAACTATAGAACAAAGGCCATAGCTGCCCATTTACTGACATCATACTGACAGCAGATCAACAGGCAACTGATATCAACATTGTATTTTCCAAAGAGTGTCTTTATAAATATTTCTTTACAACCAAATAGCAGAGAGACTTGGATATTTAACAAGTTTTATCTGACAAAAAGATAGAGAAGACAAAAGGGAAGTATAAGGATGGAAAACTACTCAGACATTCAAGCAGAACATTTTGTTCATTTTATGAAATAGCTAATTCATTATCTATTAAGTATGATTAGCTCATTTATTATTTATGCTAATGTGGAAATTCTGAAAAGGATGTCCTCGATCCTTTTCATTCATGCTGTTACATATTGGAAACAGCCAGAATGAAAAAGAATCTGTCTGCTGCTACAGACACCAGGGCAATCCTATAAAGAAAGGAATGTTTGACATTTAACCTCATCTTCATTGGACTTGCAGCAGGTTGTTGTACATATGTATTATTCAGAATATGTAGCTGACACTTCACACTGAAGTTAAGCCTGTACATCTCAGGAGTTTTGCTGTGCGCAGGAATGAACACATCGCTGTGGTTCTACTGCTCGGAGCAGAAGGTCCAAAACCAGCAAGCTCTTTTTCCTGAGAGCATAAGGCAGAGGAGTTCTCCCTCTTGTGGAGTCAAACATAACTCCACTGGCAATTTAAATTCTGCATCCATGATCACTCAATCTCAGAGATAGACAGGACCTAAGATAGCAAGAGAAAGCTGAATGAATTTTTCAGGAATCCTCATATAATGTAACAAATGGGCAAGAGGAAGTCTAATCAGAAATAAGGCAATATCACTATGAAGATCGTATTTTCACCTGAACACACACTGTGCATTGCAATAGTTTAGAAATTTTTTTGCACATCAGACATCTGGTTCAGCAGCTTGTCCTTTAACTTAAGATCATTATTATCAAATTTGCCTTTCTTCTGTCTCTAAATGACTTTTTGCACTTCTACATAGAGGAAGGATTTATTGCAGTTTTAAACCAGTGCATGCTCTTTTCCTTTTTCTTTTTTTCCCCCCTCTGGTTTCTGCCTGTTCTCAGACATCACCAAGCAGGTTTTCTTCCAGTGTAAACACTTTTTGCCCTAACTCCTCCCTCCCTCCAGCAGGTGTGGCTCACCGTTGTTTTTGGCTCTGGGAAACGAACATGTCTGAGTATTATGTAAATATATTGCTGAATTGATCTTTGTTCTCTGTGTATGCTGAACTGTATTCCTTTCTATCACTTCACAGAGGGAACATTTTGGATGAACTGTTGATTAAACACCTACTCATTCCTACTGTTTTTTAATTGTATTTTAGCATGAACCAATTCACTCTCGTTTATTCTTTCCAAGAAGATCAACTCTTGATCATTTGCTTTAATGTTGACCACTCATGTTTCAATCCCATGGTCATGTAACTGAAATTCCTCTCCATTCTTTTGACTCTAGTATTGACCTTTTAATAACCAGACATTTCAGTAGCCCACTTATCTCTTATGTTTTTCAGTAACATCCAATACATTAAATGTGTGCTCCTAAAGAAGTATCTATATTTTTTTCTTGTAATAATCAAGGCTCTTGGTGTACAAGACAAAGTAGCTAATTTTCCTCTTACTGTGTGGTATCTTCTTTAGGTTTGCATTTTATTTTTCTTATTCCTTTTTTTTTTTTTTAATTTTAGAGCTCTTGAGCTGCTTGCAAAATTATGGGACTTCACATACTTGCTTGGCTGCCAGTCCTTGTAAGTCAAAAAATCAATCCTGCAGAAAAAAGGGGAAGATTTACCAAATCTGCTACCTTATCAGAACATGGACTTGACAAAGCTCGTACCACAGATGGAAAGGTTGTGCAATAATACTTCTTAAGTTTCTGTTACACAATGAAGATAGATTTCAAGAAATACATTAGGAAGTACTTTCAGTTTCAAGTTTCACATGTAGTGAAGGCCTTTCATCTTACAGTAAAACAGAGCTGTGACCTGTCCCAGTCTCTGGTTGTGCAACTCTCAGGTAGTTTCACTCTTCTATATCCTCATCCTACTTGATATATGAAGGTGTTACCTCACCTCTGGATCCAGGGAACACACAACAGGCCTCTTCAGGCTCATGCAAAGCCCAGATATCTTCTGACTTGCTATGGCTGACAGTGTTTCCTCTGTCAACAGCAGCTTCTGTTTTCCTTTGCTGACACAGAAATGACATCTCCTCTCCTCTCCTCT